>JBAMBL010002627.1:0-58137 GCA_037043405.1 Drosophila subquinaria
AAATTATCTTATTGACTTAAATAACTTCTAAATTTGTCTTACATCAGTTTTTTTTCTAATGCAATAAATCACGTAAAATCGATTTAATAAAACCCAATTTGGTTGACATAATAATAATAACTGCAATTAACTAGAACAGTTTATTATTCCTAGTTATATGAATTATTTTACCATAACCTTAAATATAAGCCCCTTCAGATGCTACGCTTATGCAACAATGACATTACAGTTTTTTGAAGCGGTGTGCACAATATTTGTGCCAGCACTGTCGAGTTTGCACTCCATGACTTTGCATGTTGCCTGCAAATTGTTGCACGTGGCTGTTGCACAGCTAACTTTGTTTCTATATATATATATATATATGTTTCTAATGGTCACAACGCTAATTTTACACTGACTTGACAGTTGACTTTTCATGGAGCTATATAGTGGGAAAAGGGGGGAACATTAGTGTCCAGTTGCTGACTTTAAAACGGATTAAAGTGTCCGCAAACATGTTGGAAGTTGTTTATTAGTATTTTTTCCGGTAAAGTTGATAACTTTCTGATATTGCTTGACGTAAAACCTTTAATTACTTGCGTTTTAAAGACTATTTAAAATAACAATTACTATTAAGAGATTAAAATATGGTTTTGTAGGAGCTATAACAATATATTGAAAGGAGATGTAATTGGCTAAAGTTCTTGAATTATATCTATATTTGTATGTTCAGCTATATACATAACAACCTTAGTTTATACGACATACCAAGGAATCTAGATTTAATTATCTACAGCGCAGATCAGAAGCTAAAAGGCATCTCCGTGTCGAGCACTCTTCTTTAAAATGCTTTTTGGAAATGAAAAATTTGTTTGGTCGACGTATTTGCATTACATTCAACTGAAACTGAAAACTTTTCAAGTCTTTTACCCTGATATTGTATTTCATTTACATTTAGTTGTTCGCTGTCCATTGTTTATTCCATCCACCCAACCACCCCACCAAGTCCCTTCTCCTGCCAACCATATGAAGAACATTTTCTTTTTACAACTATGCATTGTTGTTCTTATTCCTATTGTTGTTGTTGTTGTTGTTGTTGTTGTAATGTTAATGCTTTCTTCATGACTTTCCTTTTATTGTTTTGGGTACTTGCTGCCGTTGGCATCTGGCAGACGTCATTCTGAGCTCCCCTTTCATTAAATCTAATTGTTTATTTTGTAATTTAAATATTTTTTGTGTACACCGTGCAGCCAGATTTCATATGGGGGTTTGGGTAATTGAAAATCTGGTAATACTCTGTGCTGAGTGGTTGAAGATTTAATTCAAATAATTTTAAGTTAATTTTCGACTGACTTAATTCAACTTAATCCATTTCCGTTTCCAATATTGACGAGAATTTTGAGAAATGTGTTGCAGGTTTTCGAAAATGTTGCTGAACTTTTTTCGAAAATGTTGCAAAGCACTTGACCAAAAATAGATTTCTTTTCTCCCCATTCTCTGGAGGAGATTCACTGAGAAGAAAAGTTCAGCTCTCAGTCTGTTGCCGATCGCCCGACCGTTGACTGAAAATACGGAATATAGTGAAAATGGGAAAATAGAAATTTCCACCACGTACCCCTTTTGGCAGCATCGCGTGTACGCGTTTCGGTTCATTGAAATACGCGTGGTCGTTGCCATTGCTTTTTAATGAATTAATTGCCGGGTTTTTCTATTTGTGCTCGCGTGTGTGTGTGTGTACGTGTGTATGTTCTTCTTATCTAAAGAGAAAATGTAGTGCAGCCAATGGTTTAATCAAGTGGAATTTATGTGCTCCAAAAAGCGCAGTTAATTAAGTGTAAATACCAAAACGTAAAAAATTAAAAATGTTTCTAGCAGTGAAGTTATTTTCTGCTCCCCCTTGTTTCCCCCTCGTGTCAACACATTAAATGCATAAATAGCATACAAAATTATGAAATGAGATTTATGCACAGATAAATGGCATTGCGACCATTAATAAATCACTTTAAACAGCTCGTAACACAATTTAAATAAATTCAACGATCATTAAATTGAATTTTAATCATGTGGTGAAACAACAAGAACCACAAAAAAAAAGAGTTAAATACAAGTGGAGTGGCTAATAGAATTAACCAAAGTCTGTCAATAATATGGAATGCGACTAATGTAAAAGCAGTTAATAAAAATGAAAGGCGAAAAGTCTGAAATAAATAATTTTATAATATTAAATAATTTTTAATTTATGTAATTAAATAATATAAAAGAAAATTTAAATAAATTTATTAAAATTAACTCTTTAAATCATAAAGCAAATCTATCAGTCAGTAAAAAGATAAATCTTTTTATATCTGGATATTTCAACAAATTTAAAATGTTATTTTCTGATTCGAATTTTACGGAGTGTCAAAAAAAATTTTTTGAATTGTATTTCATTGAGCTTAAAACAATTATAAATTAAATTTTACAACTCCATAAATTAATCCTTGGAAAATAAGAAAATTTCAACAAATTTAAGATGTTATTTTCTGATTCGAATTTTACGGAGTGTCAAAAAAAAAAACATTTGAAATCTTTTGAATTGTTTTTCATTAAACTTAAGCCAATTATAAAAAAAATTTTCAACGCCTTAAATTAATCCTTAGAAAATTAGAAAATTTCAGCAATCCTAAAATGTTATTTTCTGATTCAAATTTTACGGAGTGTCAAAAAAACATTTGAAATTATTTTAATTGTTTTTTTATTGAACTTTAAACAATTATAAATGAAATTTTACAACTCCTTAAATTAAACCTTGGAAAATTATTTAAAATAACAGATTTTAAAATGTTTATACAATTACTAAAATATAAAAATTTTCTAAATTTTGCAATCTAAGGCATTTGGAATACTTATTTCTTTGTTTTTTTTTTTTTTTTTTGGCAAATTTTTGAATAATCACTTTGGTACAGTAACCTTAGGGCTATCATTGAATTTTTACGGTTTTATTAATGTGTGTACAACAAATCTCACTTAGGCCGAGAGCTCTAATTATATATGATTTTTTTATATTATCCGCATAATGTGGCAATTTACGAGCAACAGCAACAGCTTTCAGCTCCAAAGCCTTTTGGCACCCCTTTCTTACCCCATTTGCTGGACTACAGATGAAGCCATTAGAGTCGGGTGTTTCCTTTTCTTAACCCCCGTTTTCTTTTTATCGTGCTTCCGTTAAAGCTTTTATTATATTGTGTGTGTGCTTTGATTTTTGCCAGGCGGCTTGAAATTTTCAGGTAGTGGCAAAGAAAAATAAGCTGCGAAAAAAATGTGGGACAACAGCTCAAGACCTTTTTTTATAATACTCTAGAATCTGTTGGGAACAAAGTAAAAATATAATTAAGGCTGGCATTTATATAGGTCATACTTTTTATATTTCTTTAAAATTCAGTTTTATTCTTAGGTTTTTATACAACAAAATTTTAAATTAATGGGATAATTTGATTTAGTATTAGAGCATCTGCTAGTCGACTACATTCACCATTAAATTTCTTACTTTACTTATTTTTTGTTTGCTTTTTGCCTGTGGCAAACTTTGATTGCTTCCGCCCAATTCAAGCAGCTGCTTTTGCTTACACTTTCAAACCAGAAGATGGCGCACATTGCGTATGCGTAATGCCTGGCCAAAAAAGGGTTGCATTAGGCAATTGTAACGCCTTTCCCTTTTTTGTACAAAGAAAAAAGAGTCTTCGCGTCAATTGCAGGTGACTCATGGTCGTTAACTTGGCCCGAGCACGCAATGGCGTTAACAGCTGTTAAACGCCCGTCATTCGTGTGGCATAATAATAAGCCAAGAGTATAAAAAAGGAGCTAACCCCGAACGCTTTTCCCGCTGATTTGTTGGTGCCTTTTAGCGGTAATTAAATAAAAACTTTATTTCCAAAAATGTGTTGCCGCATAATTAATTGAAAACATAATTAAAAACAGGAGAAAAAGGAAAGACAACAAAAAGTTTCCATTTATCCCTGATGCACACCTTTTATTGTTGTCCCTATTATTTTTATTTTGTGGGTCAGTAAAGTATATTGGAAATTTAATGCCTGGCTGCCTTGGTATCCGCATTTTAGTGTCAATTTTCTCATTTTCTTTCAACCCACGAGTTGCTTAAATTTAATTTAGATTCAAGAGTTTGAGCCATTATTCGGCTATTTTTGGCTGGATTATCGATTTGAAGCCAAGTCCTTTTATGTCTGGTAATTGTTCAATATTATGCTGTGCAGGCAGTTGGGAGCTATCATCACACACACTCACGCACCACAAAAACACAGGCTCATATATAGCAACAGCTGTGCTCAATTGCCCGTGTGTCCATTGACTTGACCGCACATATCCTGTGCCAATGTCTGTGTGTGAGTGTGTGTATCCTGCGTGTACTGTGGTCAGCCTCAATGGCCATTTAGCACTACACTTTGGCCAACCGGTCAACTGGTCAATTGGTCAACCGTTATTCCTCTGCAGATTTTATGCAAAATTAATCAGGCAACTGATGCGTTCGACAATTAGTTTAATGCAGCAACTAAGGCATATGAATAAGTCGGTTAAATGACTTTATTCAAGCGAAAAGGATTTCTACTAACATACATATAAAAAAGAAAGTACAATATAATTGATGATAACTCAATCGAGCTGAAAAGATTTATTATAATACATAAATATCAATTACTCATGAATTAGTTACAAATAATTGTTATTCACAAATAGTTATTGGAAGTTGTTTTAATTAGCTTCAAAATTTGAATTAAAATTAAATAGCGAAATCAATCAAGAAGGCTAACGAAAACAATTAAATTCTAAGTAAAAGTTTAAAAAATAAAAAAAAAAAAATTATTAGTTGTATTCTAAACAAATTTGAAAGTTCAGAATCAAATTTTTTGCATAAATGTTTGAAAGATTTAAGAAGAAGACATTTCGTATGGAAATCAACTATGTTAGAGCTTCGTTATTTTATTCAAGTTAGTTAGAGTTCTAGGAAATTTTTAATATAACATGTTTTTTGAAAGTCGTAACATCAAAACCATCCAATAAATACAATATTTTAAAATTGAAAGTAATAATATTGTATAACTAATAATATAAATGAAATCAAAGCTTAGAGGGAAGTAAAAAATAAAAACACCTTACTTTTTCTAGATTATCTCTTGATTTAATAAAGATTAATCAATCTAAATGACGAAATTATAGGAACTTCATTTACAAATTTTAAAATTGTAATTTTTTGAATAATTTAATGAGTAGTTCGTATTTTTAGGCGACTTGGCTTCCTGCTTTCAATTACCGGCAGTTTTGTCGCCATTCCCCCGCAACGTTTTCGACCACTTAGCCTCAGCTGGGACCTCGTTTTGGGCCTTAGCAATTGCGGGGAGGAGGACTCTAACCAATTGCCATAAAACGCCAGCGGCACTTACTCACAGATACATAGATATGAATGAAAAAGTTTCCCCAAATTTTTGTATGGCATGGGACTATTTTTGTTTTTGCTGGGTTGTTTCTGTACATTTTTTTTGTTTTTGGGTTTTTTTTCGTAAAGTTTTTGTTGTTGTTTTGTGTATTTTGGCATCTTCTGGCTGATGAGTTGGGGGCGCCGCAAGTGGGTCATATACATTTTTGATGAGTTGTCATTATTAAATGCGACAAAGTCCCCGTCCTCTTGGTCTGTCCTCGCCCTCGCTGTCATGGCAATTGTAAGGGCGGGGCAACAGGAAACGATGCCTGCCAAACTTAATGCCTAAAAATACAAATACATATACATACATATGTACATATAAATAAAATTTATCAAGTGACAGTTGACAGGCAGCGTTGCTTTTGTTTCATTTCTTTCTTTTTTTTGTTGCTTATCAGCAAGTATTTATAAATAAATATATTGCAATCATTCCCTCAATATTTATTATTTATTTAGATTTCTTTTTTCGCAGTCGCGTATATATTTGTTTAGCGGGAGTTGTCTACAATTTTGTGGCGCTATAAAAGAAATGAGGCGAATCGAGGTTGCCTTCATTAATTGTGACAAAAATTGTTATCAATTAATGAAATAGGCACAGACAACATAAGAAAACATCGCATGCGGTCGATTCTATTCCATTTCAACAGTTTTGTCTAGGCGCAAGTGGGCGACGGAATTGCCACAATAAATTTGTCTATTTTGTTTCACTTGACACACCTACAAAAGGCCAATTGAATAGACCCTGGTTAGCTGTTGAAATAACGGGCTATTATACTGTAAATAGGTTCTTAGTTTATTGACATTTATCTAGACGATAAAAGGAGTGGACTGAATATATTTCGGATAACTATAAAATAAAGCTACAAATATAAGGGTAGAGTTTTTAGAAAGTCGATGAATGCTGCGCACAGATCGAACTTTTTTTTAACTTTTTAACTTTATTTCCTGAAAGTTAAAGTCTGTTTATAGAAACTTTCCTGTTAAATATAGTATTAATTTCTAAAAGCCTGTCGAACTGTTTCTCATGGTAGACAAACAAGAACCAAATTGCGAAAGCGCAAAAAGGATAAAATAATTATAGATCTTGATTTAAGATTTTGCAAATTTGATCTGAAGGTATTCGTTTTAATAAAAAACCGAGAAGGACCGGAGCTCCGAACTTATTATGTGTCAGGAATTTGTTTATTCATTTCTAGTAAATCTAGAGTTTTACTTTATTAAGGATTCTTTGTTTTTGTCTCAAGATTATTCGTCCGGGGCTAAGGATTTTCTTTGCTCTGTTTTGGTAATTCATTCTTATATCCAGAAGGAGAGGCAACAGTATTTGGCTCATCTTCAGCATGAAGAATATTTTTGCATTCTATGCATTCCTTAAAATCTATGCGATGAACGGAAAATCTTGCTTCATCAACTGGATTGGCTGTAGATAGAAAATATTTTATTGTAACTATGAATTATATTTTAGAAATAATTATAATACATATCACCGGCCAGAGCCACAATAACGAGTGCAAAGATGGTGACAAAGGGGAAAAACTGCATGATTGTTGATTGTTATATTTGAATTTATATAGGATCTGTTGTACCAAAAATTCACATTTAATTTCCGTCTACCCTTGTTACTGTGTGATTAATGGGATTTTACTGGAATTATTTTAAAACGTCAGAATAATGTAGGAAATACCAATTTTTAACTAATATATAATAATTTCAAAGACGTCAGAATAATGTGGGAAATACCCATTTTTAGCTCAGCAAATAATACTTAAACTTTTCTAATGGGGATACTCCATCTTCTATATGCTAAGAAATATAAACTGAGTACTTTGTTGCTCATCGCAAATGGTTTAGATACTGGGAAATTCTATTCTTATCGCAGATAGTTAGATCTATTCGATTCATTAGAGTTGTAGCTTTCATTTCCGTTTAAATTTTATAGAACATTTTATTTCGCAAGTCTTAGAATAGACTATTACTTAATGTTTTGAAACGAAAAAGCTAAAGAAATTAAATACAAATATCTCTTAACGTGCCATAAAAGTTCTGTAAAGTTATTGTACAGAGATCTAGCTAATAGCTGTATCAGTCTCTAAATAGTGTATAGTGCCAATTAAAAGTGAGTGGGAGGACTGTTTACACACAATTTGAGCATCACTTTATTGCATTTTTATAGCAAGCATTCAGCTCAAATTATGACACAGCAACCACCCCAACTAAACTCTTGGCCGGAACACATGACAACTCAGTTGATTGCGAGCCATCAACACGTTGCCAATCAGCCAATCGTTTCCCAAGTCCTGTAATGAAATCAAAGTCACTGTGCAAAAAGGTGCCATAGATTGTTTTGACATTGCTTTCAAATGTCAATCATCTGAGATTTTTCTTTGAGCTTCGTCTCTTGTGGCTCTCGTTGACTTGGGCAAATCGAATTGCGAAATGTTGTTCGCCTTTTTCGTTTGGTCAAATGCGATAAAAGTCTATAATATAATCAAATTTAATGAGCTTGGAGTGAGGAAATGAACCTCAAAGGGTGGCTCGGCACTTTGTGTTACTTATCAAAGCAATTTTTGGCTTAGGCCCAACAGGTTGTCATTGGTTTCCACTAAGCTTATCGATTACACTATGCTACAAATTTCTCAAGACCAAATTTGTTTTGCAAAAATTTTCAAATATTATGTTGTAAATATTAAACACTTAATATTTTAATGGCTTAAAATATAATATATATAATAAATATATATTTACAGCAGGGACCGAAACTGCTATGAGGAATATTAAAAAAATTACTCTTAATAATTACTTAAAAACTTTTACTTAATAAATCATACTTAATAATTATTTTTAATTAAAAAAATAAAAATTATAAACAGGGATTAAAACCCTAACCGAAACCGTAACCTTTATCCGGTAAAAACCGATTGAAATTTGAAACCGTAACCGAAACCTTAACCGAAAAAAAAAAATGTTCATCTGACCGAAACCTCAAAACCGAAACTCTGTAAACCGAAATAACCGTTTAGTAACCGTTTCATTTATAAGGGTTTATTTCGGTTTTCAATAAATAATATACATGTATTATAAAAATTGAAAAAAAGTTGTATTTCTGAGTTATGGTGTAACTTTCAAATACAATTTTAAAAGAATGTTTTATTTTCAATTTGTATTATAAAAATTTAAAAAACAAGTTAAAACTAATTTAAAAAGGAAAATTTTTGAGCTGTTTCGATAATTTTTTCGACTCACAAGTCTTGTTTGCGATCTCTGATATTTTGATATTAGTTTTACATTTTATTTTTTATTTTCTTTTCTACTCTTGCCTATTTAATTATTATTACATATATTATAAATATAATTATATATATTTAAAGAAATTTATTTTTGTGAACCGAAACCATACCGGTATTTCAAAACCGAAACATACGAAAACCGGTTCACCGTTACGAAACCTCTATTCAAAGATTTTGCGTAAAAGACTTTTATAAACAATTTCAAATTATAAAAGTCTTTAAAGACTTATATGATTTCAATTAAAACAATTATTTGTAACTTTTATATATTTTCCTCACAAATAAAAGTCTTTCGAACAAATTGCATCACATTCATCTTGTTACAAAATTTCTATAACTTGTAGATTTCAGTGTAACCCAAATGTCTGAGTTGAATAGACTCTTTCATATTGATGGACCAACTTTATTGATATTTTTGTTACCTTGTGTTATTAAACACACCTCAACGCGCTTTTAAAAGTCCAAATATCGTAAGCTGTAAAGGCGCTTTAAGCAACTGGAAACTGGAGAGATAAAACATACATAGACATATCGACCTTTTTTACTGATGTCAGACGCCGTGTCTGTCGTTCGATTTAACATAAATTTTTCGTTGTTGTGTTAAGACTTGATGCCACTTTGCCACCTGTCGATGAGGATATCGCTGCTGCTGTAACTGTTGATGCATGCAAATTCCAATAAACTAAAGTACCCAAGACGCGACATTTGATAAAGAACAGAACAGAGCAGAAGAAAAGAGAAGACAGACAAGATGAGAAACAACCCCCCAGCGGCATTTTTCTTTAGCAATTCTGACAAGCTATAAAATTTTTATCAGCATTACTTTTATTTTGACATTTTACTGACATTTCACAAAAGTACTCGAAGCCAAACGCCTCCAGAGTGAAACTTCTGCCCCCCCGCACGTCAGTTTCACAGTTACACAGACATAGATAGACTCATACGAGTGTACATAGATAAGAGCAAAATGGTGGGCGGATAGCTTTCTCAGTTGGGCGTGGCATCGGATGGGGGGGGGGGGGGTAAAGTTTACGTTTTGTGTGTAGCAAGCGCTTTTTCATTTACCAAATGGCTGTTGACCTTTTCCGTGCGACCAAATTGATTTCCAGCACGATTTGTCAACCCCTTTTTGGGACAACAACAGCAACAACAACAACAACAATATTAAACTAAAATTTATCAAGCTAACAAAATTGTTGTTTACCTACAAAATCTGTAGCGAACAGTCGCTGACAAGGGTGTCAGCTCCAATTATGCATGAGAATGGGCAACTGCTTTGGCCAACCTGTTGTGGAGCACTTTCATTTTCAATTAGTTTTCCCCCCGCCCTTGAAAAAAAGTGGGCGTGTGACTTTCAACGCCTTGAACACAACATGAAATGGGCCGAGCCGAGGTTGTCTGCCGTTGAAAAGGGTAAAAGTAACGGCTCTTAATGTTTATTATTATTATTGCATACTTTTGGGCGGACGCCATCGCCTGGCCCCGTTGATAAGCCTTAATGTGTTGCGGTGTTTCAATAAAACTTTATCATAATTGACATTTTAATGGTGTTGGAGGAAAAAAGTATTATGAAAAGAATGAAAAAACGTTGTATACTTGCGGGCGCTTGAAGCTGTAATTTTATATTTATGTAGCTAGAGATGCGGGCTTAAAAAGTGTCGAGGGTCTCATAAATATGACAAAAAGGAAAGGTACATAATGTGTGATAAGTGTGCGGAAATGCCGCTGAATGCGGTAACAATTGGTATTTGGAAGCAATATATTATACCTAAAGTATGCTCTCAAAAGAGTTTGTTGTAACAGAATGAACAGCTAATTCTATTCGAACACTTAAAAAAATTTAAAATAAGAAGGCTTTGTAATGCTTTTACCATTATTGAAAACATTTATCCAAGGCATACTTTTTGTTTATATTATGAAGAAGAAAACAAAGCTTTCTAGAAATATATAAAACTAATACAGTTGAAGATTGCTCTTTAAATAAATCTTCAAATATTGGTATAATTTTATATAATTTAATATAATCTGATATAATTATATTGATATAATTTTCTTGCTGTAAACAGACTTTATTGCTTCAGATAAGTAATAATAAAAAAAAACACCTTAATTAACAGTTTCGGATTGAAAAAAGACTCTCTGAAGTTTGTTGAAATATCGTGATAAAAAGTAAAAAATAAATAATTTAATAAATGTTCCTGCGTTATAACTAAATTTAAAAAAACAACCTTTTTTTTAGTTAAAGTGTTGAAGAATAAACAAATAAATACAGACTTGAATTCTAATAAATAAAGTTCAACTCAATACATAAGAAATATTCTAAAAATATTTTTATAAAATGTTATTAACATAATCAAAAACTAACGCAATGGAAAAGCATGAAAATGTTCCAAATAAGCATTGCTGATTTAATTTGAAAAGGAAGTTGCGATACACGCAGCAAGGATGTTGGCCCGATGCGTTAGTTACCAGGGCTCCTGCGATAACATCAATGGCATATTGACGCGTGACTATGCAAAGGTTTGTACTCTACAAATATATGGTAGTATGTGTGTATCTCAAAGGAGAAAGATACAGATACAGAGAAAGAAGCAGAGATTCGTTGGCTGCTGTAAATTGATTAGTCAATGGAAATTGTTTAACTCTATTACACTTTGCTTACAGCCTTAAATGAAGTTTAGTTACATTTTGTTGCTCTTGAAGAGTGTTGCATAGAGTTGCCACCCACAATTTGGCACACACACACACGCTCTTTGTAAAGCAAGGCAACTGCACAGTTTATTGTTGTTTCGTTACAGTTGCTCGCCAGCAAAGGCAGAGTCATATTCAAAGCAGAGCTGGTGGGGCAACCAGTCGATTCCCCATTGCTGTTTGTTGTGGGCGCCACATTCGGTTTAGATCCCCAGGGCAGCATATTTGTGGCATGGACTTAGCCAGTTTGCCAATGCCAATGCCACTGCCAGTGACAGTTTAGAGTTGCTGTTGCAGTTGCAGTTGTTGTTGTTGTCATTTGGCAGTGGCAAGTTTTCACTTTATTGTCCAAGTCAAAGCCAAAGTCCAGGCCTGAGCCTAAAACCCTTGCAAAAGGCAGACGGGCAACAATGCAACAACAAGAGATACTGAACAGAAAAAATTACATAAGCAAGCTCAAAGTCTAGGCCAGGCTATTGTTGAACCTTCTCTATGCTACCCCATTCAGTTGCAAAGCTCAGTCGTAACTCGGCGACAAATGGAAAACTGACTGAGCTATGAGAGAGAGAGAGGGAGAATGAGAATGAGAGTTAGGCAAACAGACGGGCAGATAGCAAAAGGACAATGCCAGCTATTTTTATTGCCAACCAAGGCGTACATAAAATGTGTCGCATGCATATGGAAGACAGCCTGAATCTGGGGATATGCAGGGGATATGGCACGGCATTAGCAGGATGAGCTATAATAAAAACTACGCAAGGATGTGGCTAACGATGTGTACAAAGACAAAGCTCCCACAAATGCTACACAGCAGCAGTGTAATACCAAAAGGAAGCATCAGTTCTATGATATAATATCGAGTTTCTAGTCTTGGGATATGAATATGCGAAAGTAATAGTATTTAATACAAGCTTAAAATTTGTCTTATCTTGTATATTTTTATCTCCATCCAATGCTCTAATAGTGTTGCTTGGACAGTAAGATTAACCTGTTTTTAAATCCATCCAAAATACAGTAATACAGTAAAAGTCACAACTAAAATACTTTTAAAAATTTTTACAAATTAACTAATATTTTATTTGAAAACAAAAACATCAGTTAATAATGTAACCAATTAACATTTAGAATTTATTGTACAAGTTCTATAATAACTCTATTTGCTGAACATATTTTCTCGAATTGTATGTACAAAATAAATTTCTTTTAAACTCCAAAAAAATAATGCTACCGATAATACAGATGTTTGGTTAAAGATTTTCTACCATTTTGATCGAAAACGAATATAGAAAGATTCAAATCAATTAATAATAACATTAAATTGTGTTTGTGAATATACTTATTACATCAAAACTAAAAATTGTTTAAAACAGGCAGTGAAGAAATTTATTTCTCGAAAATAAAATCTTTAAATATCTCGAATTAAAATATTTTATTTCTTTTATATGGACTTACTTAATACTAAATAGTAAAAGTAACATTCTAAAGCCGCAATCAACCGTGGTTATTTGAAGAACTTTGAAATTTATCGACATTTGCTTAAATTAAATTAAAATACTCGATCATTCTGAAATTCGCATATTGAGTACGAAAATAAGTATATTTATTCATTTATTTGTATTTATAATTTTTTCAGATTCTTATACTTTACTTCTTCTTAAACATAATTCAACCCTAGCAAAAGTCTTATCGCTATAATTATAAATTGAAACACATTAAATTAAAATACTCGAGCATTCTGAGAAGTTCGCATTTTGAGTACGAGAATAAGTATATTTATTCATTTATATCTAGTTATAATTATTTCAGATTCTTATTCTTTACTTCTTCTTAAACATAATTCAACCCTAGCAAAAGTGTTATCGCTATAATTATATAATGAAACACACGCCCACACACATCCTTCCACATGGTTCATCCTCCGAATTTCGCACAGATTTCCTTAACGACTTTCAGGGAGCTTGGCAGTCGGGAGTTTAATTTGTTTGCCAAGAAAAGTGCAGGCTGTCAACTAGGAGTATTTTGTGCATATGTTGTCTGGCTGAAAGAGATTTGAGCTGCTAATGATTTCCTGATAACCAGCAAGAGGACTTCCTCACTGCCATCGGACAACAAGTTGTGCAACTTGTGCAACATGAGCAGCTGTCGGAAAGTGTCCAAAGCTGGCTAAAAAACCTTAATTACTGCATCTAATGGGCATTTAGTTGTCGTTTAACAATTGCAAAATGCAAAACATGCAATTTTATTATTATTGTGCAAGTTCCTAACAACTTTTATCTTATTCCTCTTTTACAGATCTACACTGACTGGGCCAACTATTATCTCGAGCGTGCCAAATCCAAGCGTAAGGTCACCGACTTGTCGGCCGACTGTCGCGATGGCCTCCTCCTGGCCGAGGTCATCGAGGCAGTTACCAATTTTAAGGTACCCGACCTAAACAAGAAACCAAAGAATCAGCAACAAATGGTGAGTCTAAAACCTTTGAATTATTATAGTTAACCAATTTAAAACGCTAGTGACGAAAGCATCACAAAGGGCGATTAGCTATATATATTTACTGCAAAATATGCTCTGAATATACTATAAGATCGAGTTATACACCGATCGAAACGGCGAGATTTAACTAACTAAAGTGCATTTTAAGATTTTTGGTAACTTATCTGGCTCATGAAATAAGAAGGTGTCAGTGGAAATCATCATCTTATCACCTTGATCAAAATTTAAAAGCTTATTATAATTGAAATTTTTGTGGTCATCATTAGCATCGTTTTATTGTGACACATGGGTGATTATTATAACGCAAGTGAATAAAAAAAAATACATTTTGCACAAATTAAAAGTCCTCAACAAATGTAAAGTAAATATTTGTAACCAATTGAATTTTTCCATAGAACTTCCAGGTCAATAGCAGCACATAGTCGCCAGTTGGCAACACAAGTGGAAGCTTATCGGCCCTCGGATAGAAGCCAGATATAATTTGCTTGCCCTTTAAAATTAAAATTAAATATTTTATTAACTTTACTACTACTACTAATATTTCTTAGAACTTACCACATAAGGACACGAATGATTAAGATTTGAAAATTCTTTAATGAAATCATCTAGAATTTTAAAGACCTTGTTGTTTCTGGATTTCATAAATTTGCAAGCATCAAGAGTCGTGTCAATAACCCAAGGTTTATATCCATTAGCTTTTTTTTGAACTTGCAGTCTTAAGGTTACTGAATTGGTGGGATGTAAGATGGTCACTTGCATATTGGCAATGGTTTTGTTGCGTTGCAAAGCGCGAAGGCGACAGGTGTCGACTGTAATCCAAGATTTATTACGCGACTCGCAAACCGCGTTAGTCATTTTAAACACAAGTCCGTGCTGTAATTTTTAAAAATTAGAAAATATTGTAATATGCTATAGATATTTTGATTCTTACGTTCGTTTGCAGCAAAATTAGAAAAGCCAGCAATCGAATAAAATTTGACACTTTGTTTTTCATTTCGATAGTTACTGAGTGAAGTTTAACATTCAAGTGATTGATTTCCATTTATTTACCTATTAGTTCGTTGACTATTTTTCTCTGTAATCGTTTCATGTAAATGGAAAACTAATTACATAAAAAACGATTAAACTTATCATACATTGAAACTAAAAAACAGTGAGCATAGGCTTTGTCTTGCAAATAAAAATAAAAATAAAATTATAGGGTGTCGAAATGCATTTCAGTTAAGTTATTTCAAAATATATAATAATAAATATTGTCATTGATACATGGTTCACCCTGTATATTTTCAGCCATTAAAAGTATAGTGTAAAACTATTAAGAATTAAGCTGTTATTTAATGATACGTATTTATGGCAAGCTCTGGTTGGTTATTAAAATGGCATTAAAATTGTTAAAATATCAATGAACGTATTGTTTTAGATGATTGCTTATTAATTTACATTTAATTACTGTGTACGACAGTCTTTGCTAGGTACGAAAGGTGACAAATAACATATATTTACTGAAAATTTGCAATGACTGTACGATCCAGAGTTATATATCAATCCAAAGGGTTAGTTTTAGCTAACAAAAGTACATACTTCGACTTTTCGTAACTCACGTGGTTTGTGATATCAGGGGGTTAAAGTGGGTTTCATTTTTCTTATCAAAAATCTTGTCGTTTAACAGATAATTAAAATTTTTAGTGGTCTTTATAAGCGTCGTATTATTGTGACACATAAGCAATTATTACAGTGCAAATTACTAGAATAACTAATTTTGCACATATTAAAAATCCTCAACAAATGTAAAGTAAACATTTGTAATCAATTGAATTTTTTCATAGAATTTCCAGGTCAATAGGAGAACATATTCGCCAGTTGGCAGCACAAACGGAAGCTTATCGGCCCTCGGATAGAAGCCAGTTACATATTGTTTGCCCTAAAAAAATAGAAATGTAATATTCTATAGACTGTACTACTACAATCCACTGCTACTTACAACTTACCACGTAAGGGCACGAATGATTAAGATTTGAAAATTCTTTAATTAAATCATATAGAATTTTAAAGACCTTGTTCTTTCTGTTTCTCATAAATTTGCAAGCATCAAGAGTCGTGTCAATAACCCAAGGTTTATATCCATTAGCCTTTTTTTGAACTTGAAGTCTTAAGGTTACTGAATTGGTGGGATGTAAAATTGTCACTTGCATATTGGCAATGGTTTTGTTGCGTTGCAAAGCGCGAAGGCGACAAATGTCGACGGTAATCCACGATTTGTTGCGCGACTCGCAAACTGCGTTCGTCATTTTAAACACAAGTCCGTGCTGTTATTTTAAAGAAATTAGAAAATATTTAAATCTGAAATATAAAATATATTTATTGATTCTTACGTTCATTTGCAGTATAATTAGAAAAGGCAGCAATCGAATAAAATTTGACACTTTGTTTTTCATTTCGATTGTTACTGAGTGAAGTTGAACATTCAAGTGATTGATTTCCATTTATTTACCCATAAGTTGTTCGAATGGTTACATAAATAAAAGTAAAATGTACTATAGGGTGTCGAATAGCTTTTCAGTTAAGTATTGTCAAAATATATGATATGACATTGTCATTAATAAATTTTTCACCCTGTATATTTTTGTTGTAATTAAATATATGGTTTAAAACTATTAAGAATTGAGCTGAAATTTAATAATACATACGTATTTACGTGATGATCTGGTTACTTATTAAAAAGGCATTAAAATTGTTAAGGCTTCAATGAACCTAATGTCACAGGTGATTGCTTATTAATTTACATTTGATCACTGTTGACGGCACTTCACGCTTGTGACAATAACATCGCTGCTCAAAAAATTTTTTTTTATTAGGTTGGAAGAATCATAAATTTTTTGAGCAATGTGTCGAGTGCTAAACTTTTCTTTGAGAAAAATTTATTTTTACACTTAAATATCGTTCGTCTATCGGAAATCAGAAATTTTAGGGAATGTAAATGTTTTCGTCACTAGAGTTTTATCTTGTAGAGATAATTTTGACACAAGTCTAAAGAAAGTAAGGTTTTAGGTGTTTAATCCTTTCCCTTAATATGTTATGAAAATTATTAGATTAGAAAATATTTTATAATTTAATGCAGTGATTAATAAAAAAAACTGATTTAAAAATTATTAATCATTTTAAATAATTTTAAATTATAGTCTATACTATAGTCTATACTCCCCAACTGCATTAACTCAAACGTGACGTCACGAACCAAGCAAGTTCATTTGCCAATCCAATTTTCAGCACTTTCAATTTGACAATTGCCTCAACCTTAACCTTAAGCCTAACCCACCTCATTCACACATACACACACACTCACACACACTGTGCCAACTATACCAGCAAAAGTTCCAACCATTCGCGCACGTGGGAAAATCTAGAGCTTGAATTTTTCAGCTATCACCGCATGAGTCACTCCTTTTTTTGTTGGCTTGAAACGCGTTAATTGTTTTTTGCACACACTCGCACACAAAAGCACACATATACACATTCACAGTCACATTGAAATGAAGGTGCATGTAAATGCGCCCCAAAGTCGCATCAAACGTGAAAATATGTTCACAATTTAATGTGTTTATGTGTCTGTGAAAAGCAGCGTCGTATTCTAGCCGCATTTGGTTTTTATACCCTGTTGTATCCTATACTAATGGATATAATAAGCTGGTGAAAATATATTTAAAAATAAATATATAAGAAAAATCTATAATATTGATCTTAATTATTATTCATATAGTCCAGATGTATGTAATGATAAAACATAAAATTTTAAGAACCTTTGGTTTCCCCAAGCAGAATAAAAGATTATTTAAAAAAGTATATCCTTAATTACCGGTATAAAAGAGCTAAGAACATAATACCATTTAATAAAGAATATAATTAATATATTGTAAATATAAATGATAACTTGTCACAGGGTATTAGCCAGTCGGTAACTCCAGCTCAATCGCTCACTTATTCTCAGTCATTACGTGGTTTTTCGTGCATTTAAATAATACGTCAAATCGTCAACGTGCTGACTAACTGACTGTCTGAGTGTCGTTCTGGCCGTGGCAAGCATACGCCCCTTTTTTCCCCCATTTTTTGTTTGCCATTTGCCTGGGCGTACCACGGGGCGTATGACAAACTTTATGCACAATGCTGAGCCAAATTCAGTTAGTCATTCGGCTCGGCATTTGGAAAATGATTTCCGCCACGCTAAGCACTTGCCACCTGTGTTCCCTGATTCGATTTTGGAACTGCTGCACTTCATTGCATTTATGAAATTGAAGTTGAAGTTTAAATTAAAATAAAAAGACTTTTACAGCTGCCTCGGATCGCTTTTAAATTAACGTTAAGCACAAATTTTTCTTTCGTTTCGTTTTGTCTGCAATTGCGTTTCGTTTTTTTCGTCTGGTACGTGAGCGGCATTAGAAGAGTCGAAATATGTACTAGATGACGCACAGAAGTAGACTATGCCTTTTTTTCTGTATTCCAAGCGGATGCCTTGAGCCTAGTTAGGAACACAAACAAAGGCGTTCATTTTGCGGCTGCTGGCTTGGCATATTTATACCTAGTACCCATTGAAAGGGGTAAAAGCAAGGTAGTTTGACAATGAGTGCAGGGTAAAAGGGTAAAGCATTCTTTGATTTGTTCCTGCTGCTCCCAGTGTTCTTCCATTATATCTGGTAAGTTGCGCCAGAGAGACGCACAATCACTCCAGCAAAGAGCTGCCGATCTCGAGTAAGTTTACAACGCACTGTCAAAACTCTGTTTCATTAATTTGGTTAAGTTTTTTACAAAAAATTTATCTAATTTTCTCAATTTATTTCATATTTGGTTTGAATTTTTAAGCGTATGAAATAAAGTATAAGATAATGCTTTTAAAGAATCTAGCTAAAGAGTTTTTGTTATCTTCTCTCAAAATAAAATCGAGCCGGCTCGTCTTAGCTAGAAATGAGCTATATTTTTACATAATTTATAGCTCATTTTGAAACTTTTGTCTATCTTCTCAGAAAATTTCATGAACATCACTTAAGAAACATTCGTTTTTAAAAGTTCCTACAAGTAATAAAATTATTTACACTTAAGATTTATATTATATTTATATTATATTTTTATTTAATTATTTATAATCTCTTATTTTCTTTAAAGTTTTAACCTAAAATAGACGGCAATTGATTTTTTCTTCATAATTTCGCAGAGACTTATTTTTTATGCTATACAAATTTACTATCACCATTTACATTACATCGAAATGATATGCCCCCTCAATAGCTTGCTAAAGGGTAACTTTTAGTCAAGCAGGCACAAAATGGCCGCTCTCAATTGTGTTATTTATTTCAAGATTTCCTTTTTTTATTTACGCTGCGGCAAGTTCATTGCCGATATATATGTTAGTACGTATCTGTGTGTGTGTGTGTGTATAGGAGTGCAAACAGAGTCCATGAAATAAAAATTTATTTCAACTTTGTCAGTTTTTTGGTAATTGACGTTTTGCATATTAAATAGCCAAATATATAGCGAAAGAAAGTGCAAAAGAGAATTAGAAAGAGATAGAGTAACAGAGAGTTAGAGACAGAAAGAGAGAGAGAGAGAGAAAGAGGGAGAGAATCTTTTGAGAAAATGATAAGCTCAGCTAAACGTGCGATGTGGCACGTGCTGCACCAGAGCCTGACAAATTGGCAGTGCGCCTTCAAGTGGGCGTGTCTCTTTCGCGTTGACGTATGTGACATGGGCGCCAAATTGAGTTAGTTGCACTGCACTGCATTTAAGCAAGCTCGAGGTGGGGTTTTGTCAAGGGGGACTGGGTGGAACTAACTGCCACTCCAAGCGCAAACTCAATTTGGCAATGGCTGCGGAGGAATTTTTCAGCCAAAATTAGTCGGTAGCATGCGAAATGTTTTTGTTCAAATTTTGATCCTGTTGTATGTGTGTGTGTGTGTTTGTGTATAATGGTATGAGTGTGTGTGTGACAAACACAGCTCCTGCGGCTCTATGAATATTTACAAATATCTACGGGGAGATTTTTTGGCCAGCTGAAAATGCAGTGTGAAAATTTGCACAGTTTCAAAAAGGGAGCTTCGAATACTCTATGAATATTTATGGCATATATTTGAACAACTTTCAAAGCATCTTTTGTTCAGTTATACGTATACATTCAGTAGAAGTGTTTGCCAAAACTCAAATTAATTTACAAGTAATTCAAAAGCAGTTTAGCCAGCTTACTGTAGATTTTGCAGCGATTGCAAATAAGAGTCACAGGTTTTTAGGAAAATTAGGCCAAATAAATTATGTGTAATATCTTAAATTATTTGGTGGAATCTTCGTTTACATTACCTTTTCATTATAAAATTATGTTTAACTTTATTTTATTTAATAAAATACATTAGAACAAATAACTACATTTTAGTATTTATTTTAAAGTTTGGTGTTTTAGGTATGTACATTTAATTTTCACTATAATAATGTAACAGAACTTTACTATACAAATTTAAATGAGTTATACTTAAACTTGATTTAAAAATACAGATTTTATTTAAGCTTTCATTTAATAAATTTTTAATTTGAATCAAATAAAAGATCTTAATACATTTATTTGAAAAAGTCCACTAACCTTTAAAATATTTTATATATCAAATGAAAATTATAATCGTTAAGGTCTCTGATATTTTCTATATTGCTCTCCCTCTCATTTCACTTTTGCATCGAGTCTATGAGCTTAGTATAAACTTCCCATTCATGCTTTATGCTTCTCTGCCTTCTGCTATTGCCGGCTTCATATCAAAATTAGTGTGCTCTCTTCTAGCTGTTGGCCGGGCTTATAACAATGGGCAGCGTTTCTGATGCCACCAATGCTGCTGCTGCTGTTGGTCGCGTTTTCCATTTCAGCGCAAACAAACAAAAGCATTTGGAATATTTTCACCATTTTCATCATTGCAGCTGGGCCATTGTTGCGTTTCATTTTCAGTTTGTTTTTCATATTTGCACGGTGAAATGAAAAATCAACGCGCTATCCTCCTTCTTGCCACACTTATTCCATGGGGAAAAAACTCAGTCCAAGACACATTCAAATAAATTCAATAAAAACAAATAACACGCAGCGTCGTGTTGAGTGTAGACTAAAGTAAATTTTATCAACTTTTAAATCAAATATTAAACTTTTAGTTTTCATTTTCGTTTTCTTTCCTTTCTTTGCCGCGTGGTTCACTCCAAACTTTTTAATAAACTTTTTCTCCGTTTCTTTTCTTTCTGCTTTACAAACTTTACATGCACTTTTTTGCACGTTCCCTCATTCTTTGACTCTTCTACCACCAACTTGCAACACGTACTGCAATTTTTTACCACTTTGGTTTTGCTTGCAACGTTTTTCTAATGAGTGACGACGACGACAGCAGGTCCTGTAGTCAAATGTGGGCAAAAACACACACAGACATGCATACACATAGGACTTAGGACTCGGGACTCGGGCAATGAAAGAACTCTGGAGATGCAACTCTTGAAAAATCAGCGAAACGTAAAAGTGTTCAAAGTCAACTTTGACGACGGCACTCGGCAAATGCATTGAAAAAGACCAGCGAAAATTCAAGAAACCAAACGAGCTTTAAAACGGTGTTAAAAGCCAAATCGTATTTTAGAACTGCACACAAACCAAGTCTTTATACTGAAGCTATTGATATTAGGAAAATTGTAATTTGGAATCAAATTAAATGAGTAAATTCAATCAGAAATTTATTCGTTCTGCTCATATGACCAATTGAATCTTATATTTTAAAATTTTTTAGTGAATTTACACTCTTCAATTAAAACAATATTGAAAACATAGTCAAGTTTTACCTCAGCAATAAATTTAATATATGTACATTAGGGTGTCCCTTATTTGGTCAAAGTCAATATTTTTAAACGCATACGGGCTAGTTTTGTTCATTAGGTCCTAAAGAACTCAGAAATAAATTTTTACCTCAATCGGAGTATGATAACCCGTGCCGACTTGGATCGGAAAATTTCAAAATTATATGGGACAAAAAAAAAAAAATTTTTTTTTTTAATTTTTTATATTTTTATTTTGTTCATTAGGTCCTAAAGAACTCAAAACCAAGTTTTCACCTTAATCGGAGTACGACAACCCATTCAAATTTGCATCGAAACATGAAAAAACAGTATTTTAACACTGATTATACATTTTTCGATGATTTTTCATGTTTCAATGCAAATTTGAATGGGTTATCGTACTCCGATTAAGGTGAAAACTTGGTTTTGAGTTCTTTAGGACCTAATGAACAAAATAAAAATATAAAAAATTAAAAAAAAAAAAATTTTTTTTTTTTGTCCCATATAGTTTTAAAATTTTCCGATCCAAGTCGGCACGGGTTATCATACTCCGATTGAGGTAAAAATTTATTTCTGAGTGCTTTAGGACCTAATGAACAGAACTAGCCCGTATGCGTTTAAAAATATTGACTTTGGCCAAATAAGGGACACCCTAATGTACATAGTAAATAAAAATTTCCAAATTGAAGTACAGGGTCTAAAAATAATTCAAAAATCTACCGTTCCAAGTAAACAAATTTTAAATTAGTTTATACTTTAATTGTAGTCTTATTTTACCAGTCATATTACATTTAACGACAGAAAATTTTTAAAAATCTCTTCGCTAGTATTTTTTTTATGATTTTTTGAAAATTGTTAAGAAGCCACTTTTTTTTATGAAAATGTGGAATAAGGGGTTAAAATAGTTATTTTTGGCAAGTATAAAAACAAGAAGAAAAATACTAGCAAAGAGATTTTTGAAAAATTGTTTTTGCAATCACTTTTAGAATTGTTTAAAGAATTTTTCTGCATCATTTTTTTTTACAATAATCGAGGAAAAAAGTTGAATAATATACTCTTTTTCAAAATTCAAAATTTTCGATGGGTACTTGATGGGTTAAAGGAATTTTTGTATCATTAGAACGGAATTTAAGTGAATAAAAGATTAATATAAGAAACCCGCATCAAAACATTTTTATTATACTCAAATTTCACAATTTTATGGTGTATGAAGACATTAGTGGCACACTGTATGTAATTTAATCAATTGTTGTTGATTTGTTTGAAAACTGTTTCGTACTTTTAAACTGTGCTTTTAAAGCTTTTTAATTTACACTTCATATATATTTTTCACTTTAAGCATTTTTCGTTGCCGTTTTCCGGTTTTTATTCTAAACTGCTCTCTTAACTTATAACCAAGGGAGGTCTGTGCAAAATTCTCAATGAATTTTAAAACCTTACTAATTTGATTTTGCCTGGGCAGTCGATTTGCCTGTTGCCTAGTTCCTTTCGTCCTCCCCTTCACTCTGTATCAAAGCTTTTCTCAGATTCTCTTAAATGGCAAGCAGCAGGGAAAAGTCAAACTTGCATATACATACATACATATATGTGAAAAGTACACATTCACACATGTACGATTTTCCAATCAAATATGTAAATAACATAACAGTAAACGAAAAATCTTAAAAGAGAAATTAAATCAAAATAAGCTACAGCTGCATCTTATATAATTGGCCATCTCAGGTCTGTCTTCAGCTCCATTTTCCTGTGTTCTGACTTGCAATTCTGTTCAGCGATCTAGAGATGACAGCGTCTCGTGTCACGACGTCACTGAAGCAACGATTTTAATTTGTGAACAAAATTTGCTATATATAATTGTTCAGTATTTATTATTCAAGACTGCAAATCGAAAAATATATACTATTTTAGCTTCATTTATGAAAAGAAGAATTATATTATTATAATAAAATTATTAATTTAAGTTAAGAACAAAAACTAAATATTTGTGTTAAGTTCTATTAATGCCAGGAATTAATAAAAGGTTTTACCGAAAGAGACATTAGAACAAATATAATTATTTAGGAGCTTCGCGAACAAAACTGCAATCTTGTTCAATGTTTTGGAAAAGAAACTACTTTGAAGTTATTAAATTAATTATTCAGCTTTATTTCATTTTGAAAAAGTTTTGAAGAATAATCAAACTAACTTGTTTAATAAAAATCGCTAATAATTTTTGAATGGATAATCACCTACTTTTCCTTTTCTTACTTTCCCCTTCGCTCTTGTTCGATTTTGTATATTTCTTTGGGAACTATCGTGTTATTATCGTGCTGGTCAAACTGAGTTCACGCTCATCTCTAGATAATTCTGTCCATTGCATGAAACGCCTTTTGTTGCCAAATTGCTATTGTAATAGGTTCTTGTTATCTTTGTTATCATTGTTGTTGTTGTTGCTGCTGTTGTTGTTGTTGTTTTGTGTCTATCTGTTTTTGCAGTGATTGTCTTTATGAAGTTGATGTTCTTGCTGATATTATTGCTTGTCTTGGCCGTTGAGCTGCTTTTGAGCTGCCTTTTCCATAAGCTGTTTGCAGTTATTAGCACTGCAGAAACAAACAAAAGTCAATTATTATGTAATTAAAGTAAAACAATAGCTCGATTAAATGCGCTCAACTGCTTTGCACAGAGAATTTCCTACTCCAATTTGTTGTCTCAGCATGGATGGATGAGTTCTTATATTGAATATGACAGCTTTAAGCTAGAGCTGAAGTTTTTTTCCAGTTTGAAAGCAGTTTACACATCAGATGTTTGCAAAACTGATTGATTTTAATTCACATCGCAAAGAATTCAATACATTTCTGAGCATGAGATGTTAAATTGTTAAACACTCTTCCAAAATCACTGAAATAATTGTTTACTTAAATTTAAAAAAAAAATTTTTTTTATCAAATTTCTTTTCTGACACTAAACTACAAAAGTTGTTCTCTAAACGGTCTACCTATTATAAAAATTATCAATTCATTGTACAAATAAATTCCCCTATCATTAAACATTAAACAAGAATTGGGAAAGAAAAAATATAAAATGCTCAAGGTTCATCAAGCTAAAAAAGTTATTTTCAAATTTTAAATAATTTAAATAATTACTGAAGCAACTTGAGTACTTTAAAAGAAATAGTTTTCTAGCATTTCCCTGCAACTTTTAAAATTATTTTGCATTTGGTTCTATGGATCAAGAAGTTGCTTAAAATAGAAATTTAAAATACCTGGTAAATTAGTTGCTTTAAGACTCTAGCTTCATATGGGGCAGCATTTTTTTTGCTTTTGTTTAAGCTATTCGTTAGCTTTCAATTTGCTGGCGTTATCATTAATGCATCTTTGCTTTTAGCTATTCAAATGCGGGGGAGGTAATCGGAGCACAGCTTCAGTTGATTTCAATTGGTACAAGAGGCTTTGGGGCGTAAGACTCTCGAATGCATAAAATAGCCTCGTCCCCTTCTTCTGTCTTCTCTCTGCTTTCCCCTGTTGCAGAACCTTATCCTATCAGCCATTTGCAATGTTCGATTTGCGATGCAGAAGCTGACGTTGGCTTTATCTAAAATGAAATCTGCTTAGGTAGCAAATGCCGACGAGACGGTGAAGGTTGTGAAGTTGCCACCAAGGGAGGCACTGAGCATATGCAACGTTAGCTTGTGCCCCACATTGAAGTCCATCGTGGCAACAGCTTTCTTAGTTTTTTTGTTTTATTAAAACAACATTTTTAATGTTATTTTTTATTATCTCCTGTTGTTTTTAATTGTGCAAACAATGCAACGCTTTTATGGCCACATTAAAGTTAACATTCTCGAAAAGGGGGCAAGTAGAACAAAGCTTTCAATTGGCTAAATTTAGTCGACCTGCACAAGTTGCCACATACACACACACACTCACACACACACACACAAACAACAAACGAGAAAATCTGTGTTGCAATTGGAAAAGAAAAAAGTTTTCGTAACCACAAATCAGGCGGTAAAAACTTCTGGTCGGCCTTTTGCACGTGCTGCGCCCATAAATTCCGCACACAAATTAAGTTGCTGTTGGGGATGGTGGAGGGGGAACAGCAGCCAATCAATGGCCGTGCCACAAGTTGCATAAATTAACCGTTGCACGTGAACAGCAACAGCGGGCAAAAGGAGAATGAATAAAAGTCACCTGAAACTTTCAAGTACAGTTGCTGCATTAAAGTTAAGTTCCCTATTTTGTTCCTGTTTCCGCTTCCAATTTCACTTCAACTTTGCAATTAGATATTATGTAACATTTGAACCTTTAAGATTCGTTTTTATTAAATTGATTATCGAAAAGTTTGTTAATCATACGCAGCGTTTGCCGGAAACTGAACAGAAACAAGCAAAAAAAAACTAAACCTTTCAATAGATTGCTGAATTTGCGGAAATAATTTTTTATATCTTATTGCCAATTAGTTATACGAACATATATATTATGCATGTAATTTAAAGTATACAAAGTAAGTTTATTATTTCCATAACTATAAAAAAAACCAATTAAAATGAACTGAATTGTGTGCTATGTTTTTAATTACATGTTTGTAGATAACAGCCAGTTTCTAATTTTACCAATCGCTAACTGATATTCAAATTATTCCATTCTTTAATTTGAGCATTTATTATTAAATGGCATTTGCATAATTTAAGTAATTAGTGAGACTTTTATTAATAAAAGACGCAGAGCATACACTCTATTTCCATTAAATATCAGTCAGAATCTTTCTATTTTCGATGATAGAGCGACATAAAATTACTCAAGTACGCAATGTTCTTATAAAAATACTACGCAAAATAAATCTTAACAGCTAAATCATTCAAATATTTGATACTTTGCTTATATTCGTATATAAACAATCTCCATTAGGAAATATAAGCACTCAAATTTGAAACAAAACGTTAATAGTCAATCTTATATGTAAGTATAATAATAACATTAATTTTTCAAAAGTTTTTAAATACATAAAATATTTATTAAAAGGTGAGTCTGTCCAAAAAGTTTTAAATTAAATATGTAATATGTAATATAAAATGTAAATATGTAAAATGCGAAATAATCTCCTTTATTGAATATTAACTTTAAAATTAAACAAAAATCTCAATTCAATTTATTTAATAGTTAGTTGCATAAAATGTACGAGAGTTTTGTTACTAAATATATATATGTAGGTTTATCGATTGTTTGTTGTTTGTTTTGACACAACTAGCAACAACAATAGTTCCACACTCACTGTTGTTGTTGTTGTTGTTGTTTATTCTAGTTGTTTTGGTTGTTGTTAATGTTTTCGTTTTTGGCTGCGCATTCGTCAAAGTTTCGTTAAGCTTTGCTAATTACAAATGTAAATCCCCACATGAAATGTGTGTGTATGAGTGCTCTTCTCTGTGTGTGTGTGTGTGTGAGGATACTGTTGGACTGTGCTGGAGCTTTTGGCGCAGATCCAGAACTTCGACTGATGTTTAACTGTGACCAGAGTCTGAAATAATTGTCAATGAAGGGACGCAGAAACCGAAGCTGGGTATTAGCCAGAGATAACTGGCCAGGACATGTTTGAACTTGTCGCCTGCTGTGCGGCTTGTGTTGTTGTGCACTGTCTATAGAGAGTTTTATTTTCAACATTTTTGTCGTTGTTGTTGTTGGTATGGCGGAAGTGCAATACACACTTTAAGTAAGAGCCACAGTCGAAAATGGTGTAGAAAAACAAATTTTCTATTTTTGGTTGCAAAACTCTTGCCAAGATTCACGCACTTAATTAGACACGGCGCAGATCAGATTGGATAGTTCTTCACCCCAACCCCTGCCCCAGCCCCTGTCGACTGTTGCTTCACCTCCATCTCTAATTGCAGCTGCCTGACTGCCTGACTGGCAGTCGAAACTGGCCAAGACTTCAAACGCTCCACGCCACACGGCCGACCTCATTTCCCTTTGGCTCGCCGCAAGATGCGTTGCTAAATTTAGAACAGATCCCATATGTACTACTTACGAGGTACACACATATGTATACACATCTGTACTATCCGTTATATGTATATAGGGGCATATGTAAATACATACATACATACACTTGCCACGCGAGCACAGGTTTTCTTTCGTCAGATTTATGAGCATCAATTTTGGGTCACCGTTTTTATGGCAACTGCTGAAGGCCAAAGCAAAAGTTGGCTGTAATTTATGACCTGGCTGGCTTACCTATGAACCCAATGCAAAGGAGGTTAACAGTCTTAAAGATCCGCTAAAATTTATAGTACATGTTAATCTCCCGTTACAACTTGACAAGCCAAAATGAAAATGTAAAAAAGTGGTGTAATCTTTCTGAAATCTATTGAATTATATTTAATTTTAAGATAGTATCTACATATGTATATTAGATACTAAAACTTATTCAAGGAAACTATAAAATATTTTAATAGAACCGAAAAATGTATGGAAAATATTTATAAATCCAAGAATTAAAAGTACATGGTTAGGAATCCATAGAATATTTTAACAATGTACATTTAATACAGCCTTATAAAGTATAGTACTTGGTCTATAAAAATTGAAAAGTTTTATTGAAATTTTTTTTTAATTACGACAGCTTCAAATATGTAAATATTTAGTTCCCGTTGTGTGTATATTATTATATAATTTTTCTTGAATTTGTACTTTATCTTCAAGTCCTTTTCAAAATTAGTTTTGAGTTTAAATATGCAATTTTTAAATGCTTTTTTTATTAGAGTGTTGAGAGCAACAAAAAATGCTGCAATTGAAAAATTGTTATTCAAAATTCGTATACAGCGGTTGTAAAGAATGGGATAATATTAAATATGTTATTATATGATATTATGATCGTATTCTTTGACATAACATACATATTAATAAGAAATAAAAGTAATATTAGATTTTAGTAATTAAAGTCTACTATTATCAAATGCTTACTTCCATTATAACTTTAATTAAATATATTTACATACATACATACGGTGGCTCACAGCTTAAAGTATGCACCCTTATTTTTGCTTTAACTGCTATGTTAATCAAGTTATCACAATAAAAAAAATATATTTGGAAAGGTCGTGTAAATTCCGTTCGAATGACACAAATATAGGTATCAAAATATTTTATGAGAGATCCAATTTATGGTCTATTCCTGAACTTAACTTTATTGTATGTTAATATTTATAATATTTGCTCATTTAAGTAGCTCCAATTGTCTCTTGGCTATTTTGTTGACTTGATCACAAGTTCGCTATAAATCAAATTCTAAAAGATCAACTGCCACAACTTGGCCTACTTTCAACCAGCTGTGGCATCAGCTCAATTCTTCGCAGACACTCCGGGAGCTTCTTCAAATTGTCTCGCTTTGTAACTGCTGCACGTTTTTGCAATTAAAATTTATGAAGCTATTGAACTCCCGCCAATTTTTAATGAATGAACATTTATGCTCATTCATTTTGGCTTTTATTGATAGCCCGCGAGTTGTCAAGTTGTCAAGTCGTCGGGCCAAAATATTGAACAAAAAATCCATCTAGCAGTTGCTGCTGCTGTGGAGACTGTGAATGGTTGTTGCCTGATGACTTATTGAAAATTCCATTTAAAAATTGTTTACTCATTGCGCCCAGAACGATACAACAGACACACACACACACACACACGCACACACCTACAATTGTGCGATCGACTGTCAAGAAAATAAAAATCAAAATTGAACAGTCGAAATTGTGTTTATGTCTGGGAAGCAGCAAGCAAAACAAAATGCAAAAACAAAACAAAGCAACATGAGAAAGCAAGATGATGATAGCAACAGATCAGCCGCCAGCTACACACAAATACAATTTGCTCTCTCGCAACATTTTCATGTCAACACAAAATGTTGCTCAACATGTATGCTGACAACATTTTGCAGTGGTGAACAGCATTTGGCGGGTAATTTAACGATCGTTAAGAGGCTAAACATTGAAAGCTTATGTAGCTATGGAACGATTACAGCAATATTGATATCATTGTCAAAAAAATGTCTCTTAGAATATATTATTGCCAAAAATATCCATCGATGTATTAATATTTTGTTATGGCACTCGGAAAATAACCTATAGAGAACCCATACCATACAAATGAACAGTGTTGCCAACGACTCTACACAAAAAAGTAAAGCCCAAAAAAAAGACAGAAAACGGAAAGGACAAAAAATCTGGACAAACAATGTTTTCTTTTTAATACATATTATAATAATTAAAAAATTAAAATCATAACTTTAAAAATAACTCCAATATTGAAAGTATTAGCTCTTTATTAGACAGTAAAATATTTTTCACAGGAAGTGCATCAATTTTTTTTTTAAATTTCGAAGATATTCGGCCGATATTCCGAAAATGAATGTATTAGATGACGTATAGATTTATTTGATAGATTCAATGAACAATGAAAAAAGAATAAATAAAGAATAAAGTTTTTTTCCGGCAAATTGGCAACAGGGCAACTGAAATGTCGCAGCCAAAATGCTTTGCGGAGCGTCCACTGCATGGTAAAAAAGTCCGATATTTTGGCATAAACTCAAATTTTCTGTTGTTCAGTTTCTTAAAAATTTTTGTAGTTCCTTAATCGAAAAACTCCAAAGCAAACAAAAATAATTTTCTTAGATTTTTCGGGACTACCATTAATATTTTAAGCGCGCTCAAAGTCAGCTTATTGAGCGATGCCATGTGAACTGAAAAAGAGCGGGAAAACAAATTGCAACTTTCGGATCGAATTGTGTGTGTTATGTAAGCATTACAAAAAATTATAAATATGAACAAAGTTCATAAAGGTATTTAAAAAACGCTAGTAGCAAAGATTTTTAGTATTTGTGGTTTATTGTGCAATGGTCTACTGTGTTGTTCATGTGTATTTTTAGCTAAAAACTAACAAATGTGTTCCTTGCAAGCTTTACTTTAGTACATCACAAAACAGTACGAGAGTTTTGAGTAAACGTTATTAACTTAACCATATGGAATCAGATGTGAATAATCCTTTTTGTTCGATTTTGTTCCTTTTCGTGAAAAATCGCATGTTGTAGGTGTGAATTTTGGCTGAAAAATCGGATTTTTCTCAGATTTAGATGGAGAGCGAGGTGAAAACACGGTCAAATTTAAAAACAAACTAAATTGTAAATTCTATTTAAGTCTAATCAGCAAGCATGCAAAGTTTAAAATAAATTGATTTAAGTTTAAGCTTGAAATAAGTTATTTTACTTTTTTTCTTAGTCGGGGAGGAAGGTTGGGATGAAGACAATTCCAATTAAAAAACAAAACAAATTATATATTTTTTAATATTATAACTAAGTTTCGTGTCAAGTTTTAAGCCTCTAGCTATATATTTAGATTTTATATAAATATTTAACCCTTTTATGCATAGTCGTATGTGGGTGGGGGAGGTAAAGGCGTGGTCCAAATCGGAAAAACAAAAATTCAAAATTCTAAATTAGTCTAACTAAAGGTTATGCCAAATTTCAAGTCTCTATCTTTATATTTAGAGTTTATGCCAAAATATACGTTTTTTTTACCATAGTGCACTGGGAAATTTTTTTCCGATCTGGCAATATTGTTTGAGTGGACGCTTCGAGTTTATCGCTTCTAGACTGGAATCCCAATTTTGTCGCTAACAACTCAGCAGTTTTTCAGCTACAATGCCCGCCAAATGTTTAGCAACATTGCAGCGTTTACTCTGGAGCGCAACATGAGACAACATCAGCAACAACAGTAAACCAGTTTTTCGCAACATACAAAAGACACCCCCGCCAACAGCTGGTCGCGCAGCAGCAGCAGAAAACAATTGTAGCATCTGGACTGGCACGATCGAACATGATCGTGTGTACGAGTACGAGTCCGAATCAATCGAGACGAAACGATCAACCGTTTCGACTTACGTTACGATCATTCACGATCTTCTTCAGCAGTCGGCAACCAACTGTTGCTGCCGTCGGTTGTCAATCGCCTTGGGTACGAATTGCGCACGATTTTGGTTAAAGACGCGTCCAAACTACGAAAAAATAAGTTTTGTTTTGATTCGAATCAGCTGAAAACATTTGGCCACAAATTGATGCCTAATTAAAAGCAGTTGATGTCAAATAAATGTGCGTGTGTGTGTCATAAATAATATGCTAAAAAAATGATTGCTATGCAAATTAAAGTGTTCAATTAAAGGCAACAACAACTACTATTTATAGAAATTGTCTTATGCTGATTTCATGCAAAATTTATTGAAGAAATTACTACAACAAGAAGAAGCTGAAGAAATTGACTTAATTGTGCGCGTTGATTGCTTTAAATGTTGCAACAATTAAAAAATTGTGTGTGTTTTGAAATCGCCTTGCTCCAATTGTTGGACTTCACTTTCTGCTGCCTGCTTTTAGCCACTTGAGTGGCCCCCGCATGCGGGTCAAGTAGCTGGCCATCGAGAGAGGTAAATTTGAAAGATGTTTATCAATTTTCCGAAAAATAAAACGCCAGAAATTAACATCAAATCAACATAAACAATGACGAGTCATAAAAAACACAAAAGAAGAAGCCAACACACAACACAACACGCATGCCACAGATATTAGACCCTCAATGCCCCTGGGCTAATTATCATGACACCAACTGTCAAATGACAGGCGTGAGGGCCACGCCTTCTTTTCAGATACATACCTACATTACCTGCCTACGCACAATTTGTGTCCTTTTTCTAGTTGCATGCAACATTCATACATTTATGTTATGACTTTCCCCGGACTTGAATTCGGACTCGGATTCCGTTTCGGATTCGTTTTTGTGCCCTTTTGTGAATCGGACCTTTTGCCTTTACTTTTGCCTCGCCTTTTGTTGTACGCAACGACAACAATAACAACATTTCACCTACATTCATACATAACTTGGCCTTTTGTGGCAAGGCGTGTGCGGCCAAAATAAAGTACGTGCCCATATTCCAGCTAACAGAGTCACACAGCTGTAGCTGGCCCAGAGGCCTAACTGAAAGGGGGGGATATCGATAGGCTGAAATGATGTACAAATAAAATTCAATCAGCTGTCTTTCATATACATGATGTAATATTTGAAATTGGTTAAAATATAACAGAATAAAAATATAAAAATTTATGTTAATAATTTATATATTCACTATATTTTATAAACTATTCCTGTCTGTGTTTTTAGTAAATTACTTATATTTGTTAAAGACTCTAAATTTAAACATGCCAGCTTAATCCCATTTTGTAAATTAACAAATTGTCTACAAATTGTGTATGATTTTGCATAAAATTTACCTAAAGAAGCTTTGTGTGGATTGAATATTATTTTCTAAATTTTTTTTAAAATATTTTTTTAGCCATATTAATACTTATTTTATTAATGAGTCCTACTCTTCCGTACGCCTTTGTTTGTTGCTCAAATTATTATGACAATACTAAATTACGCTTCATTACTTTGATGACTCTAGCAATATCATTAATATTTATATTCATAATTTCCATTCGCCATTTTTCTTATATTTTCATAATTAACTTTTTTTACGACCCTTTTCAAATTGCTCAATTTCGCATTATGACTCTTCTCATTATTTATTCGTTTACAAGCTGGTATCTTAATCATGTCTATTGCTAATTCTTCTAAATTTCTTGCTTGAGAACCGCTTTGATATCCCCTCTACGCCACTGTCGCTTTTTCATGTCATGCACATCTTTTAACCTTTTTTAACATTTCATTGAAGTTTTGTATTTCTACCTAGTTTATTGTCGTTTTATTGTGTTTAACTCCAGAGAATGGACCAGCCTAAGATGTTTGCTTTAAAATGAACCATTTGAAATACAAATTACATAATTATAATTATTGTTATTACGATTGTTGTTGTTGTTAATGATGACCTTATTATGGGGCTCCCTGTTGAGGCATTGTTATCAGCGCCTTGTCAAACTTTTTAATAAACTGACGGCATCGACACCATCTCGACTTGTGTGGTTTCTTCGACTCCACTCTGTCAGTAGCTTTGGGTTCGTGGGGTCGCCACCCCGCTGTGCGTTGAACCCAAAGTCAATGCCGGCTATCAGTCAGTTAGTCAGTTAGTTAGTTGCTTAGTGGCTTAAACCAAAGTTTAGACCAGCTGCAAAAGGCGGCTAATGAGCTTTTATTTATCAATGACAGCGCCGGCCCGAGATTGAGATAGAGTAAGAGAGATGGCAATTTTTTGGGCCATTCATCATGAGCAGAAAGTTTGGCTTAGCTTAGTGATTTTCCTGCCCCTTTCCTTTACTTTTCCCCTCTCCCTAAGAGCTTAGCTGCTTATTAATTTAACAAGATTTGGGACACGTTAAATTTAATTTCTGGGTAATTCGAACAAAGCCAACATCGGGCGCACGATTCAAGGTGTCGGTGGATGTCAGTTGGTTTTATTTCTGGCCATCTGACCATATGCACCATTACTGGGGACCTGGAGTTGCAGCTGTCAGCTGTTGGCTAGACAGAATTAGGCTTTTAGTCTAGCCAAGTAAAGCGACAGCGGCTGTGGCAACGGTTTTTGGACTTTGGCCTCGGGCCGCGTATGTTGCACATTGAGCTGCCTGCCACTGTCACATGATGAGTCACGACTTTGAGTGCGCTCATGTGTGTGTGTGTGTGTAAGTGTGTGTGTGTCACACTCAACATGTGGCACGAAAAAGCTGTACAAGGTTGTTGCTTCAATTGAAAATGCAAACTCTGAAATGCAATTAAAAAGAAATCTAGAAATTAAGCAAAAAATAATAATTACTCGAAATAACTTAAAAATCATACAACGATTTTTTAAATAAATAAAAATATATCTAAAATAAATATTAGAATAATCATGTGTAAAACATAAAGTTTTTCTATGAAAAATATCGTTTATCCATTTTTAAAAAAGATATGTCTATGAAATTCATTAATTAAATAACTTTATTAAAACATTTTCCATCAACAAATTTAGATAAATTATTGCAATCAATTCTATTAGTATTTAACAAATTTATATCAAAAATACTTATAATTAATCAGTCTTAAAATAACCCAAAATCTTAGACGTCTTTCATAAGAATTACTTAAGACATAACTCAATGTATTTAGATAACACACTCAGTACCACATTAAGAAATTAAGCAAAAAAATTAAATACTTCAAATGAACATAAAAATCGTAGGATGTTTTTTTAACAATTACGTAAATGAAAAGTAGAATATACGTTAAATAAATATTAGAATAATAAAATGCAAAACATAAAGTTTTTCCATGCAAAATATCTTTTATTATTTATTTAAAAGAAAGGCATGTCCATGAAATTTATAAATTAAATTTAATTTAAATTAAATATTTTATTAGTATTTAATAAATACCATTTATATCAAACATATTATGTTAAACTTACTTATAATTAATCAGTCTTAAGATAACACACAAAATCTTAACTCTTTTCTACATCTTTCATAAGAATTACTCAAGACATAACTCAATGTATTTAGATAACACACTCAGTAGCACATTTCTAGAGCCTTCAGAGATTCCCCAGCTCCCAGCTAATTGAGTCTAAGAGCTGCCCAGCTAATTGGCAAAACAATTTATGGCTTTACAAATACTTTCCACACCTTTAGCGCACATGCCAAAAATAATTGGGCACAATTGAGCATTGGAAATGTGTTTTGCAAATTGGACAAATGTGTTGCGGAAGTTGTTACCAGACACAGTTAGGAGACACTGACAGAGTGAGAGAGAGTGAAAGAGTGAGAGAGGGAGATATAGAAGTGAAAAGGAGAAAAACCGAGAGACAAGAGACATAGAGACAAATACCGTTGCCATTTGTCGTGCACAAATCGATTAGAAACGTTGCGAATCGAAAGGCATGCTGAATGTTTTGACCGAGTTTTGCCTATGGCATTAATGTTCAGACTAACCTTACAATGTGCCTGCCTGCCTGGCTGCCTGCCTGCCTGATTAGCAGGTCTTAGCTGGTTACCGGGTTTTGGTTTTGGCCAGACCAATAGCCGTTTTGGACTATTTGCAAGCAACATTAATTTCATACCCAGTGTACATAGCATATAATGAAGGTATTTCAGACTCAATAAAAATTAAATAAAATACTTAATACTATTTTAAAGTAGAGGTAAAGACTGAAAAATTAAATTAAATTATCTAAAATTTTAGTTGACGCTTTAGTATATCAACACCTCTACTTTTATAAATTAAAAATTGAATTGTCAAAAATTAAATGAAATTTAATTTATTCTCCTTAATTAAAAATTTTCTAAATAAAATATTGTAAATATTATACATATATTTGATCAGATTTTTAGAGCTCTAGTTAACCAAAACTCTACTTTTATAAATTTAAAATTAAATTGTCAAAAGGTAAATGAAATTAAGATTTATTGCCTTAGTTAAAAATATTCTGAATAAAATGTTAGAGGTTAAATAATAAATTAGTAAATTAATTCTGCAAATAAATTCATGGTTGTTTAATAAAATGACTAAGTAAATATTTAAATCGAAATTTTGTCTTCTATGTTAGTTTTTACTATTAAAGTGGATAAAGATCATTTTATACTTAGATGTAGTCTAATATTTTATTAAAACTAAGTTCAAATCTGAAATTATTATGTGATATGTTATAAAGGATATAATAGAGAATATCTACTTGGGATATACATAAATTCAAATGGAGCATCAAGTTTAAAATTGAATTGTAAAAAACAAATAGTCAATGATTTTGATATAATTGAGAATATGACTTTTTAAATCACTTTAAACTGCAGTTTAGTCCCTAATCACGCATACTTTACTGTAGTTATAATTGAATTGACATCAAAAGCTTATCCTTGATTTATAACCCCTTCCAGTTCGAACCTATTCCAGCAGTTTGGAGGTCAGGTTCACACCACAGCAATCATCTAGTAGCTCCTTCTCAGGAAATTTCCCTACAAGGATACGCCTAAAAAACATCGATTAATTTGAGCGCGCTACCGCATCGATTTATGTCTTTCTAGTTTATGATTAAACGTACTTTGATTGCCGGTTAGCGGAGCAGCCAATACAAAAGCAACAATCAATTGTTGCCGCCATATAATTAAAAGTAAAATTCGCCCACGAAACGGGCAAAAATCAAAAGAAAGAAGTTAAACTTTCGGTTGAAGTTTGCCGCCAAACTGTGTTGGCCCTTAACAAGCCCAAACCGCAGGCAACGGCAAACAAATGAAATCAAATAATTTGTTTACTTTTGTAAGAAATGTTGGGTCTGACCACACAGACAGAGCGGCAGGCAGAGGGACAGACGGACAGACAGAGAGTTAACCGTTGCGTCGCGCTAATTTGTAGCGCCCATTTCCGTTGTTTATGTGGATGTTTTTTATTTTTTTGGATTCGTGTGGCATGGTGTGAGGTCCACAGACGCCACAATTAGCACCACAAAACGTTGCGAGCTCCGATGAGCCGTAAACAAAGCTTAAACATCGAAGTTTTAGGCCACGGCCCTTGGCAAACAGAAAACCGCAAATAAACTGCGCCCGCATTGACCTTGAATGCAGCCCACGAACTGGACATGAGATGGAGTTAAAGTTGTGGACACTGGACGGACGGCCAAGTGCAGCAACGTCAGTCTGAGCCTGGTTAACTGACTCATTCAGCTGGACAACAATAATAACAACAACAACAACAAAAACCGGTTTAACATTTGGCCGGCGAGTTCAAAAACCTTCAACAGAATTTTTTGATGAATTTATTCGATTTTAATGCGATCCACAACAACAACAACTACAACAGCAGGGAGACGCGTGCCATTGGCTGTTACAAATTTGAAAATTTATGGCACAACAAAATTGTTGAATTGCTGAACCCTTTAGGACCGAATCAAACAGAAGACAAAGAGCCGCTGAGCCGAAAGCCACTTAAAGACACTTAATTATAAGATATATATTTTGTGGACAGTTCACAAGAAAATGAGATGAGAAAATTCCGCAGCGCACATCGATTGCTCTGTGACAAAGCACAGCTTAATAACCTAAGCTTAGAATAAATGTACTTAAGAGCATTTCTAAAAGGGTATTTTAATTGAGTCACCAAGTGTGGAATGCAACTTGATGATGTCGTGACCAATGAGTACGTTATCAAAATATGGGAGTAGGTTTCCTTTTTCCTACTTTTCACACAAAAAGTGGCTTTTTTGCAGTTTTCAAAAAATCATAAAAAATACTATCAAAATTTTTTTTTTTTGCAGTCACTCTTAGAATTGTTTAAAGAATTTTTCTGTATCAAAATATTTTTTGAAAAAATCGAGGAAAAAAGTGGAAAAATTGACTTTTTTTAAATTCAAAATTTTGTATGGATACTTAATGGGTTAATAAAATTTTTGCATCATTAGAACGGGATTTAATTGAGTAAAAGATTAATACTAGAAACCCACATCAAAACATCTTTATTATACGCAAATTTGACAAATTTATGCTGTATGAACACATTAGTGGTTCACTGTATAATATTATATCAATTAATTGTGTTATAAATCAAAGTAAATCCATATATTTGGATATTTAGTTTGTTTATTAAAACAAAGTGTAGCTTGCAAATATTGTGATGCCCGTTAAATAGAACATCTACCAAATTTTCCATTCTTCCTGTAAAAACTACAAGTCACCTTTTGAAATCTTTCGTCACTAGCTTGGACTGCCGTTTGCGGTGATTGATTGCGTTTTGCGAACATAAAATATAAAATTTTTATCAATTTAATGTAAGTCTTCATAGAAGTTTTATGAAATTATATCATACTCGTATCATTTAACAGGTAGTGATTATTGATTCATGACAAGTAAGGCAATAATTTCTGATTAAAATTACTTGCTCAAATTCCACAAATCTTGGATTAACACTGATGCCAATACTAATTTTAATTCAATACCAATTTGTCAGCACTTTGAACGAGGAACTTTTACTTCCTGATACTAAGGATGTTTCCCAAATAAGTTTCTGCCTTAAGTTGAGCCTCTAAGTATTGCTGCTGCTATTTCTTTTGTACGAGTATCTTGTTGTTCTTGATCTAAATGAGTACAAACAACTCTGGCAAAACTTTCAACAATCCCGCTCAGCCGAGTTAAAAGTGCACTCAATCAGCTGAAGTATGCTCTATCTCTCTCTATCACTTGATTGTTGTTTGTGCTCTCTCTCTCTCTCTCTGTTTACGAGTAAGTTAGTCGTTTGATTCTGTGACGTGCACTTGAGCGTTATAATGTTAATGCTGTTGCTTTGCTCAATGTTGATTGCTCAATGGTCACTTGCAGCGAAACTCATTCATTAAACGGCATTGACAGGCGGGGGAGAAGCTTGGGGGCAACAAGGGAAGGGGAGGGGAGGGAGTTTGGCAGTCGCAGCTGCAATCTGTGGCAACGTGTCTTATCTTTTTATCGCTTTGGCTTGCTTTTTTATTGTCTGCCACTTTGATTCGCATTGTCCGCTTGCACTTTTCTTGTTTTGCTCTTTTCTTGCTTTGTATTTTGTAATTCTCTCTTTTTTTTTTGTTACGTGATGAACATTTTTTCGCGCTTGTCTTTTGATTGAAGAGGCGCAACGCGCAGCGGAAATGTCAACCGGCAGCATAAACACAAGCATAAATCTTAATGATGATCATCATGTTGAGCAGCTTATGATAATGACGATGACGCAGACGAAGACGAAGACGCAGCTGACAACCACCCACATGCGACCCGACAGCTTGCAACTTGCAACTTGCAACTTGCAGCTGTGCGTCTCATTTTTCGCGTATGCCGCACAAAATTCTCATTCCTCTTGGTTTTGTTTTTCATTTTCCCATTTTGACAAAATGCAACGCCCACGAACTTGGCTAAAATGTAGATTTTATTCAGATCTATTTTCAAGTGGGTTTTCCAAGTCAATTTTGCAATTCGCTGAAAACGTAAACTGACTAATTACCATCTGCAGCCGCTTGATTTGGCCATGTGCCCAGGGAACTGAGATAAAAATTGCCACAATTATGATTAACATAAAGAGTATAGAAGGGAAATTGAGAGACCAGCTGCTCTAATAAGAAATTTATAGTGGAAAGTTACGAGTAATTGACACTTTGAGTTATTAAGTTATTTATTATTTTTATCAAGTTGACTGAATATGATCATTAAAGTGCGTAATCAAAATAAACTACTCAGTTATAGCACTATTTAAGACCCAATTATGTATGTAACTGTAGAATTTAAAATGATAAAATGAAATTGAATATTTCACAAGGAAATTAAACAACATTTTTTAAATGTTTACATTATTTCACTACTTCTAACAGATGTAATAATAAGAATCACAGCTGGAATTGATTGATTTAATTTAATTTTGATTCTGAAACTTTATTAATGTATTAAATTGCTGACTTTTTAGATATTATTTTTCGTACCTCTAATAATTTAATGATTACAATCTTTAAAATAATATAGTCCAGTACATATACGGAGTAACAAAATTTATAGGAAGTATGCCCGTAAATAAATCAGAAATAAAATTCAACTAATTAATTACAAAAACGAATTATTAAGAAATGATATAGTATGAAAACATAGCAGTATCTATAGATCCCTTTCTGTCTTTTTATCCTTCGTTCTCTCTAATTCACAGTACTCCTCCTAAACTGACTGATTAATTTGCCTCATTTGATATGGCAACACGTAAGATCGTATTAAAATGAATTGCGCGTAATCAAAATGTTGATTGAACACATTTAACATGGCAATTGCAACTTTGTATGGAGCGTTGCCAATGGGAATGGCCAATTCGCATGAAATTAACAAGGAAGAAAGTCGTTGGGCGCATGCGTATTTCAATGCCCAATGTCCAATACCCACTCCCCTATTCTGCCAATCTTCAGTTCGCCAAACTGTGCCCTCTCCGTGGGCAGTCACGCATTTTGCGATCATAAATCTTTTGCCAAGGCGTTGAAAAATTGTATGAGAAATGTTGCAACTGTTGCGGCTGCGCCTCAGTTTGTGGCACTGACTCCTGACTGACTGCAAACTTGTTGTGGGTTGGGCCTCGGCCTCTGGCTTAAAGGTAAAGGCAAAGGCAAAGGCAAAGAAGGCGCCCTGGTTTCACTATTGTTATATAGTGCCCAGAGTCTACATATTTTTTCTTCTTCTTCTCGGTATTCCAGGTTCCACTTATGACTTCATTAGCAGTCAACAAGTTTGGAGCCTCTTGTCGAGTGTTTGCAATTAGCCACGCTTCATTGCCGACAAATCAGTTGCCATTACCATGGTTATTACTAAGTCTCTGGCTACTCATAAGACCCAGACACCCATAGCCATAACCATAACCATGTAGTGCAGTTAGAGACATTCATTAAGATTGACAGGAAATCATAAAATATAATTTGAGGCCTTGTTCTCTGATTGACTTGGAATCTGAAGCTAATTGAGACGCGTTTCCCAGAATTTGGGCATAGAATTGACTTTTCTACTATTCTGGGGGAAAAAACACGCAATTGCTACCGAATATATGAAATTTGAGACAAAACATGAATTGTTTAGAATTTTTGTTGAAATGTAAGATTTTGACAATTGTTTCATATCGTTTAATCTTAAATTACAGCGTAAATTGAGTTACCAATAACTTTAAAAAGCACACATAATTTCACATTGAATAAGTTTTTTGGCAATGAAATAATTGAACCATCTGGAAAAAATAGAATCTTGACATTCGAGAGTTTATTAAACGATTCTTGTTGCTCACATTTGAGAAATAACTCAAATTATAATATAATATAATAATAAAAAAAATAATATAATAAAAGTATACAAAATTATTTTTTGAATTGTTTTCAAATTTTTTCTAAACGTTTTGAGTTTATAAAATTATTAAATAAGATATTTAACATTTTATTGTTTAATATATTCCAATTTTAATAGCACGCTAAAATATTTTTAAAATTTAAAAATATACTAAATAAAATGTAATTTATGTACATTTTTTCCTTAATACAATCTTTAAATCGTAATTCTTTTTAACCTACAATTGGTAAGATAACGGAGCTATCGATAACTCAGCATAATCCCGTTAACTAGGTGTACAATCAGAGGACTGTAGGATATTTTGTACACGTGTTGAAAGTGCGTACATTTATTTTAATGGAAATTAGTTGACTGCATTAGCCCAAACTGAGAGGTCTTCAATAAATTCTAATTAAATTTACATGGCAATTGCAGAACAGTTTCCTCTCCACCCAACCGAGTTTCCACTCTTATGTTTAGCAAATATTTGTCAGTTGGCAAGTTGACAGCACCAAAAACCGCAAAACAAGCAGTTCTAAAGAGAGAGAGAGAGAGAGAGAGAGAGAGAGAGAGAGAGAGAGAGAGAGTGGAGGAGTGAAGACTGAACTAAACTAAAGCGAAGGCACTATAAAATATGCTAGTCTGGTTTTTGGCTGCTAGTTTGCGGCTTCAATTCCAAGCGATCTACTCGTACATAGATATGTCTGTCTTTCTGTGTATACTATATGTCCTGCTCTGTCGATGTCTGCTGAAGACTCCTCTGACTGCACGTTGTTAATATTGACATGACAAATAAATTGGCCTACTCGTTGCATCTGAGGGGGAGGTGGAGGTGGGAAAGTTGGTTGTTGGTTGGAAGCTACTGCGGTCGACTGCCAGGCAAACAAACCTCAAAATAGTTTGGCAAAATTATGCATTAATGGCAGCAGAGCAATGGCCCCGGGGCAGGTGGGGAAGCTGGGCTGCAGTTAGCCAGATACTCGTACGTGCAAATAATGCAGTTACAATTGTTGTTGGTCTGGCCAGCAACAACAGCGATTACAAAAGCAGCAACAGCGGCAACAGCTAATTTTGCAGAGAGCCGACAAACTATGCAAATGTGGACGATTACGACGACGACGACGATGACGACGACAGGTGCCAAAGGGCATCATCCATTTTCACAGAGCACATCTAACGGTACATTGCATGTAAGCATACATATGCATGTACATATGTATGTATGTAACATACTATATCCATATGCCTGTGTGAACCGTCGACAATTGCCAGGGACAATTGTTAATTGCATTTGCTAGTTGTCAACATGAATCTCTGGTCATACATACGTGTCGAACATTTTTTATGACCCCAAGGGCAATGCGGCATATGGGGGGGTCAATGCACAATTAGCCAGGTGCAAACAGATTCGAAAGATTTCAGCAGCTAATCCAAATACCATTTTAAATCTGAACAGTTTTCATCTTGGTACCCACAGCTGCAGCGACAAAATGTTGTTCAGTCAGCACTTAGTTCACATTGTCATGCACTCCATCAATAAATAGAACTCTCTCTTTCATTCTATTTCTTTTTCTCTCTGATCTGGTAGCAAAAAAATGTCTAATTCAAATTCGTAAACAATGTTTAAGCTATATCTTAATATGAATTTATCCGGTGTGTTTTACAAGTCTATAGAAATTTTGATAGTCGGAGTGCCACAGAAATCGCTTTCGCTTGAATTCCACTTAAAATTCATACAAATTTAAGTGAAATTCAAGCGAAAGCGATTTCTGTGGCACCCCAGAATAATTGCTTTTAAAAAACTATAAAAGAAAAATGTATTTTATTATTTTGTGTTTGAAATAAATTTTATTCATATCCTGGGGTGCCACAGAAATCTCTTTCACCTGAATTTGACGTACATTTGTATGAAATTTACGTCATTTTTCAGGTGAAAGAGATTTCTGTGGCACCCCAGATCATAAACTTTTGGTTGCTTGGTTTCTGGAATACTGAAAATTGCTTTTGGGTCCTTAGAGATTTATAAAAACAAGTCTGTTTATTTTATAGGATTGTCTTTAAAATTCGATAGTTGAAAAATTAAATATGTATAAAACATGATTTCTGTGTAAACTCACTTTTACTAATAAAAAGTCGTCGAATTGCACCTTTAGGATTTATTATATTTCAGAAATAATCCCCCCCACTAGTTTTTAAAAGTAAGATTTATGGCATCAAAGAAAAATCATAATGAAATTTAATTAAAAAAAATATATAAATTGAAATTAAATATATTATTGCAGAAAATATATATGAATAATTAATTATTTATCAGCCGATTTTTTTACTCTGGAAATAAAGTCTCGGATATTTCAGAAACGACATTTCGATTGTGTGTGTCAAAACCATACCTAAAATAATCAGAAAAAATCAGAAAAAACAAAAATAATCCGAAATACTCAGAAAGATTATTTTTGATTTTTTCTGATTATTTGAATAATCGTAATCATTTTAGATTTTTTTTTTTTTTTTTTTTCTAATCGTTATCATTAAATAATCACAAATTTTTCAAAAGTGAATTATATAATCACTACGATTATTTCTAATAAATAATCTAATTGATTAGTAATTCTAATCGAAATTTAACAGGTATGGTCAAAACTACCATATAATACAAAAATATAAGTAATATATAGAAAATCCAGCATTTTCTTCAGGGAGTCCAGTTCCCAAGTCTGAATCTAAAGTTGAGTTGCTCTTTGTAGGCTTATTTAATTAAACGCCTACGCTGCAACAACTTAACAAAAAATGCATTGAAAATGGTTAAATATATATTGCACATGACTATGTATTTACATATGTATGTACATATGTATATACAAATATGTACTACATTGCAGTTGTGTTTCTGCACGCTTGACACTGACAATTGCACGTTGCGTTGCACATTGCGTGTTCAAGAGGCAAGTTCAGCTCATTGTCCAGGGTCCGGGCTTGGAGTCAGACTAACCAGACGGACGAGCAACTGGACAGTTGGACATGTTAACAGCAGCGACAACAAAACAGCAGAAACAACAGCAGAAACAACAACAAGAACAACCACAACGACTGCCAAGTGTCAAAGTCAATATGCAAAAAAGGTAGAGAGACAAAGTTAAATGTTGACAGTTGAGAAATGTAAGCTTCAAGGATGTGTCCAGTGCGTGCGGACATGACATATGGCTTGGGAATTTTCTGGACTAGAGACTTCAGACATCAGCATCGCATTGCGTGCGAATGAATGGATAGAGTAAATGCTGATGAGAATGCAGACTATGGGGAAGATACTTTTATGTAGTTAGTCAATCGATACTAGTTACAACTTGTCTTCGTTTTGTTGAGTTTAAATTGAAAATAAGTGGAATGATTGATCTTTAATGATGCTTAGCTTGATCTTCAGCTATTTTTAGTACTTGTTTAATTCATACGTGGATAAACTTTATTTTGTAGAATTAATACTGAACTTGATCTTCAACAATGTTAATAGTTAATGGCATAAAAAGTTAATGTTGGAAATAAGTAAAATAGTTTTAGTGCAATACATTAGCTTAAGATCAACTATTTTCAATTATTATATTATTAAAAAAAAAGTTTGAAAATTAACTTGGTTTTGAAGTGCAAAAACTATCATCATATTAATTACATTTTGCTTATTCTAATATTTGTATATAAAATACAGAAACATATATTTCTTAAATTTATTTAAAAAAAAAAATCCTATGTAAAAAAGCTTAATATTGTTTCTTTCTAAACTGCCAATATAATTGATCTTCTAAAAAATGATTTTATAAACGACATTCGATCAAATTTCATTAGCAAAAGTATCAAAATCCATATAAATATTTGTACTTCAGTGATTTCAGTTATTATACATTTAAATGAGTTTCATGCTCACTTTGCTAACGTAGTCAAACTTAATCAAATTCGTAATGATAACATTAAATAAATATCATTTCACTTTAATGGCTATACTGACAGTACACATATTCATAACAAGTTTTATATTATGCAAATTGCATTTGTGGCAATTTATTTACTTTATATATTTACATTTTTTTCCTCACCTTTATTTTTAAATTCTATCAAGCAAATGAAATTTGTGTGCGTGATGCGTGGAAAATTTTTATTAATTTTGCATGCGTAAGTTTATTATGCAGAACAATAAGAACAACAACAACAATAAAGTTACTGTTTAATGTAGCTTATAATTAAATGTTGGCGTCGTCGTGTTGGGGGCGTGTCGCACGGGGGCTTTAGGTTTTGTTTGCAAAAAGTAACCGCCTAACGCATTTTGACAGCGCAATTATTAAAACGCCGACGAAGTGTTCAAATGTCACAAATGTATCTATATCTATAGCTGTATCTGTAGCTATATCCGTTGGCAATACAATGACTTTTGGGGGTGACACACCTCGATAGGTAAGAGGCTCTTGCAACTGCAACGTTGGCGTGCCAAAATTAAAGCAATCGCTGACGGCGCTTCGAAATGCAAATTTAACGCCTTTTGCTTACTTTTCTCAAGCAATTTCAATTGCTCAACAACTGAAGACTGTCTGCCGTCGATGGAAACCTCTGATTTGGCAATAAATGCTGACCCAGTTTTGAGGGTTTGAATCTAAGATCTTAGACTTAACGTAGCTTAGCTGAAAAGTTTATTTATCTTGGAAATTAAAACTGTTTTCAGTTGAGCTGCAAATGAAAATAAAATCCCAATAAAATTCAATTAAAATTATATATATATATTAGGGTGTCCCTTATTTGGTCAAAGTCAATATTTTAAACGCATACGGGCTAGTTCTGTTCATAAGGTCCTAAAGCACTCAGAAATAAATTTTTACCTCAATCGGAGTAAGATAACCCGTGCCGACTTGGATCGGAAAATTTAAAGATTATATGGGACAAAAAAAATTTTTTTTTTATTTTTTTAATTTTTTATTTTTTTATTTTGTTTATTAGGTCTTTAAAGAACTCAAAACCAAGTTTTCACCTTAATCGGAGTACGATAACCCATTCAAATTTGCATCGAAACATGGAAAAACAGTATTTTAACACTGATTATAAATTTTTCGATGATTTTTCATGTTTCGATTCAAATTTGAATGGGTTATCGTACTCCGATTAAGGTGAAAACTTGGTTTTGAGTTCTTGAGGACCTAATAAGCAAAAAAAAAAAAATAAAAAATTAAAAAAATAAAAAAAAATTTTTTTTTGTCCCATATAATCGTTAAATTTTCCGATCCAAGTCGGCACGGGCTATCATACTCCGATTGAGGTAAAAATTTATTTCTGAGTGCTTTAGGACCTAATGAACAAAACTAGCCCGTATGCGTTTAAAAATATTGACTTTGACCAAATAAGGGACACCCTAATATATATACACATAGAAATGACATTTAAAATATTTAAATAAAATATAAAACTTAAAGTAAATTTACCTCCAGAGAATGCAAAACAAATCTGAAACTCTTTGAAATTTTAAACAGGGTTTGAAGCCTCTGATTTCAAAATGTTAGTCCGAGTATTAGTTCAATATAATGAAAGAAAAATAATTTTATTTTCTCAATTGACAGCTATTTTTTTGATAGTTTTAGATTTAAACTTTTAATCTGTTAATATTATTTAACAAAAAGATTTCAAGCTTATTACAAAATCTAAATTAAGATAAGATATTATTATTATTTTACCACCGTTTCAAAATCAAGCTAAAATACAATTATGTATAGTAAAATACACATTAGTATCAAATTTTATGATTTTTTTTTCGAACTCAATAATAGTTTCAGTCCAAAGTCAAGCTAATAATCGGAAGTATAATTTAAGTAATAATTATTAGTGATAATACAAATTTAAAGTACTAGTATAATTTCGTGAAACTTGTTTGATTTTCGTGGCATAGTTTCAATGTGTATTATAATATTGAGATATCTATTGCCTGAAATGAAACATGAACGTATAATTAACTCGAATATAGTCAGCCTAATTATCTACTTTAACAATCTAATTAGTCTTCTAAGCAGGTACTAATCTGTGTGCCCATCTACTTATCAAATTTGCTTCCTCAATTCGTCGCTTTCATTTCTCTAACCATAAACTAACTTCCGTTGCGACCACCTCAGTCCATTAGCAGCTCATTAACTTGGCTTAAATGCACAACAGAGCCAAGCGCAGCTGATCAAAGAAGCTCTATAAGTGGAACACTGACAAATTTGGTCAACTGGGAGGCGGTCTGGAGTGGACGAGGGAATACGTCAAGTGTCAAGTTCAAGCTGAAAACCGCTGAAAGCAATTGAAATGCGCAACTATTTCAATTGTTGATTGATTTCGAATTCTAATTGATGGATCTCGCCGCAGCTGCAACCGAACAAAAAAGGCAAATCAAAAACAAATACGGACTTAAAACAAATACAACAATAAAAAGAAATCTACGTAAATGAAATGCAAATAAAATGTGGACGGAACATTTTTGAGTTTGTCACCTGAAACCTGAACCTGAGCGCGTTGACGGTTGACACCTGTTTCCAGCTTGTTTAGTTTCAATATTTCATTTGCTTGCACAGTCCATTTGTTTGTTTACCTTTTTGCTGTTGTTGTATCTAGTGTTGTTGGTGTTGTTTATTTAAACAAACATCGATTGGCGATTCGAATGCCTGGCGAATAACATGGAAATTCACAATTCATGATTCACGCATCGCTGCATTCTCAGCTTTAGAACCTTGAATAACTCTGGGAACGGATGTGCATTCGCCAGACCAAATCTAAATTAATAGAAATATCAAATTCTCGAATATTGCTTGTCAAATATTATTCTATCTACTCTCCTATCCTCTTCTTTATCTTTTTCTTTTTATTTAGTAATTTTTACCTGTCTGTGGACTCTACGTGAGCTAAACCCCCGAGGCAATTTTTTTTTGGAATTCTAATTTTATGCCTCACACGTTTTACATTCAAGCTAACCGCAGTGAGGCATTTTTTTCTGGTTTCTGTTTGCCATTTTATTTATGAGCATCATAAATATATTTCTTCTTTTTAGTATATTTTAAGTACGAGTACAGGCACACAAACATGGATATCTTCTTATGATTATCTTCTGCACAGCCAGATATTTGACAGAGCCCATCAAACACGAAATGAGCTGCCTGACAAATGGCACGTGTTCGTTCTCCTTTGACTTCTCATTACAAAACAAAATTTGGGTACATCAACCTATTAGCCAAAACAATAGCTGCTTTTTGTTTTTGCCGACAATGCGATACGCTTTCAGTTTGTAAAAATATGATAATATATCATTAATCATAGTTGTTACTTGGAACAGCATCTGTGTCAAGTTTTATTCGCATTTTTAGACAAATTTATTAAAGTTTTTTTTTTATTTTTAACTGACTAAGAGGGAAAATGCTTTTTTTATAATGGCCTAAACAGGTTGTCATTAAAGTCGAACAAGTTCTTAGTCTTTATAAATAAGTCCGAGTTTGGAGTTAATTTACTAAGGTCAAATGATGAGATTATAAAGGTTGCCTAGTTAAGAGTACGCACTTCTTGTAGAATTTCTTGGAAGAGGCATTAACAATCCCAAAACTTTAAAGACTTAATCGTATGTAAAGAACTGTATTATAAAGTTAAGAATAGTTAGTTACTCTGAGAGTGAATGTAAAACTCCATTAAAATACAAAAAAGATGTGTCGCATTCGCTTGTAGGATTGTTTTACTTTCGATTTTGCTTTTAAATATTTTGAGAAATCGGTTGTTATATACGTAAAATTTTATTTCCCTTTATCTTAAAAGTAATCTCATTTTTTTCCCAAATTTCAAAATTGTTTTTTCAATTGAAAAAAATATGTACAAATCAAATTGTGTGTTGACATGCGAATTTAATAAATTAAATTTTAAAATCCTCGTTCGCATGTCAACTTTAACTAAATTTATGCCCTTTAAAGTTTAATAATATTGTAAATTACAGCTAACAGCCTTTAGTTTCAACTAGTATTTATTTAGCATTTTTTTCAAAAGAGAAATCAAATTTCGCTCGTTTTCAGTTAAATTAAAATTGAATATTCAAATATTGCATTGTATTTTCAACGCGAAACCAATTTGAATGCATACAATTTATCATGCAACTGCAACTAACTAAATAACAGTTAGTTATTCGTTTCTATATATTTTTTCTGTGTGCCTCCAGCTTCCAACTTTTGCATATTATGTACCATATAGAGCCTTGGTAAATGGTAGAAAAAAAACAATGATTGTAGTTTTTCAGATAGCCAAAATAGAGTAACAAAAGGCACAGTTTGCTCGCTTACAAACACACATGCATCACACACACACAAACACATACACACATAGTGCAATGGCATTTATGAGTTTGAGGCAAATCAAAGCTGCCGCATCTAAATGCATTCGAACAATGACACGATAGTTGTTTTTGTATGTGTGTGTGTGTGTGTGTGTGTGTTGATGTAATTGTTAATGTGTTAGTGCGGCTTAAACAATGGCCAATGCATAAATAACAGCAACACTGGCGAATCTCAAACAGCATGAGCTAAAAAACTATCATGTACAAAAGCGTATCTAACAGATACACGCGCCATAAACTATGAAAAGCGTATGCTTATTGCAAACATCCCCAGCTGCTCCCCTCTCACAACTCCCCTCTCCACAACTCTACCCCACTGGCATCCCTGAGGCCTCCTAGTGCCTCTGCTGCAGATGAGCACAGCCATAAAATATCAATTTCGTGTTACAACAAACGCCAAAAACGAACGTAAACTTATGAGTCTGCTCTGTAGCCGGAGGTGCGATGCGAAAAGGGAGAATCTGATAAAATATATATCGAAATAAAATGCACAAAAAACATGAGAAAATAAAACAGAAAAAAATAATTGAAAAATGTATTGCAGTAAAAATGAAGCAATATATATTGTACACATAAATATGATAGATTGCGATGCATATATATTTCGCACAATTTTTACAGAGAATACGGCTCATATACATTTTCAAACAATTTGGGTTAGTTTGATATAAATTACATGAATTATATTTTTCGTTAAATGTGAAAAGGCTTTATAATGGAATAGTTTGTAACCCAATTCAAATAGAATGAAATGTTCTGTCATTTTAACTTATTGCAAAAGTAAAATTCAATTTAGGTATTAAATTAATATAGTATAAGAGTCAACTACTGCAATAGCCAACTCTATTTAACTACAGCTGTTTTTTTATGCATACCCTTAGCTACAAATTATGCATTGTCACGATTCTCATCAATTCGAGTGTTGCACTCGTTACCATTTCATTTCATTGTCATCTGGTTGCAAATATAGTATTTGTTTATATTTTCTATTTTTTAAATACTTATTCAGTTGCAATTAAATGGCATTCAAGCTACAAAAGTATTGAGTATTTTTACTATGTTATCAATAAAATATTACCAACAATTTTCTCATATTTTTTTCTCTTTTTCCTCTCTTTCATTGCAGGTGAGTGAATGATAAATTACACCTTGTAATGGTAATGGGTATGAAAAGTGTTCAATACACATATGTATTGTATATTTATTTAATTTTTAAATATAAATATTTGCATGCAAATTGAAATGAAAACAAGGCAACTCACGTTGCGATACTAATTAAAGAAATAAATGAAATCAGGTGAATATCAAATGATGCACCTATTAATTGTGTGAAATTTTCCAAGTATTTATGCGCATATTTTCCGAGCGCGATTACAATAGGCAATTAGTGAGCTAAAATGTTTTGCGACCTGGCCAAATATTTTCATTGGCCAACTGGCAACTCGTGGCTATAATTAATTTTTGTTTGCCCATATTAAATTCAGTACGCTGCATTTGGCTAATTGCTAATGAAGTTTGGCAACGTTGCTGCAATAATATTATGTATTTTACATATTTTACTCTCTCTCTTTCTCTCTCTCTCTGCCTTTAATTCCCTCTCACTCTTTTTGTCACTGTTTGCAGCGTTTTATATTAGCGTGGCAAATATTTTGATGCAACATGCAATTCTTTTCTAATCTAAACACTCGCAACCTGGGCTTAGTCTGGGGTGGGTGGTTTAAGTGGGCGCCACTTGGATTGCATAACTTAAGGCGACAACAACGACGACACGGAAAATCCAATTGTATGCCAATGGCAGCACAGAGCCTGCAATACACTGCTAGAAATTTATGTGCATCTTAAGCCACTTAAATTTATCATTTTTGGTGTATATCTAAGGTTGTTCTGCCTAACAATTTAGTTACTTCAAGAAACTTTCTTGATAATATTTTTGAATTTAATTGTTTTTAAATATATTTAGATTTATAAAATTTTTACAAATTTCATTCGATAAGTAATATACATAGATAATTTTATGACATCCGCTGTTCAAAAGGTATCTTTTGATATCGATACAAATTACGAGAAGAATATTAAAGAAAAGATAAAGACTCGAGATTTTACTTTGGTACCCCAAGATGCTTTATATTAATTTTATATCGACGTCTTTTAAGTAAACAGTTTTCAATGGTGATGATTTGATGTTTTCAATTACGTTATATAGTAAACTTACTACTTTAATAACTGATTTACTTAAAAATGTCTGTAAATTTTAAAAAGCAGGTAAATTGATTGAAATGATTAAACAATTGTAGAGCACAGAAAATTTAAAAAAAAAAATACATAACTAAATACAAATTAGCATAGAAATATTTTAATATATATTTTTTTAAATCGTTGGATTACTTATTATTTCAATATACATAATTTAATTAAAGTTTATTTTTAAAGGTTATATCAGTAAAGAGTGTAATTAGTTTAGTTAAAAGCACTTGACACTTTCTCGCAATGTATTCTCTAGTGGCACGTTTGCTTGCATGCTTTTCCTTTGCTCTGGCACTTTCTTCAGACGCCATGCCACGCCTATGCCGTAGGAGCAACAGCCACCGAAGGGGCAACAACGACAACGACAACGGCAACGGCGTCACCTTGGCATATCTGGCAAGCTAATCTAACTAAGGTGTTTACCTGCTGCAACAGAAGAGGAGTGGGCTGGATGGGGGTGGGTGGAGGTGGGGCAGACTTGCAGCATGCTTAACGCTGCGTGCAATTTGCTTGCTTATGTCTGCCCTCCTATGCCCCGTCCTGCTCCCTCGATCAACTCTAGCTGGGACAAGCTTCTTCTATGCACGTATACGTTTTGTACTATATATTTTTTTGTATTTTTATTTCGCGTTTGTCAGTAAATAATAATAATAATAATACCAACATATTTAAATTGTGTGTGTGTGTGTTGGTGTGTGTGTGTGTTTGCCTGCTATTCGCTTTCATTTCCTTGACTTGGCTGCATTTCCTGTGCCATTGATAGCCATCTCCTGTTGCTTTTGCGTTTTCGTTGCCTGCATTTTTATGAGTACTCCGCCAGCAGCTTCCCACTTTTCCATTGGGTTTCCCTCCCCACTTCTCGTCTTCGTCACGATTTGCCAACTGTCTCCCCAGAGTCTTATCAATATTTCACTCTATAGCTTTTCATTGGCTGTATTTATATAAGTCCTTCCGTTGCTACAGTTCACCTAAATAAATAGTATCTAAAGGCTGACAACGAGAGGGAACTGTTGGGAGGAGGGGAACAGGGAACTTCTCTCACAACTAAGACTTCATATTGTGCATTAGCTCTGAGCCTGTTCAATAAAATTTTATAGCAATCAATTTAATGCGCCGCAGCACACGCACTTTGCCACTCGATGGACGTTGCTTTGGCAACAGCCAATAAGAGCAGGTGGGGCTGTAGAGGGAGGTGTAGAGGGTATGTAACGGGAACCAAGAGAAGCCTTAGCAATGATTTGTGTGTGAGGGTGCACAAAAGTTGCCACAATTACGAGCACGGAGAAATCTTACTAAATATTTCAACACTGCATTTTATATAAAACAATATAGCTGAGGGACGACAGTTCAAAGAGAGAGAGAGAGAGAGAGAGAGAAGAGAAGTGAGGCAGACAGAGAAGCTGTAGAAGAGCCTGACAATTTCCATAGTGTTGTATTGAGAAACCAAAACGATTATATTTTTGAAAAATAAAAACATTTTGTTGATTTTTGTTATAAAATTAATTTGAGCACTTTACTTTGATTTTCATGAAATAATTATAAAATTTAATTTAAATGGTCAAAAATCATTAAAAACAAATCAATAAATAAATAACTTTTTTTATATTTATCAAAAATATTACATGTTGGTCTGTTATTTTTGATTGTTTTTATAAAACTATAAAATAAAAATTTCAAACTTAAGAGTAAAATTTTTTTTTTTTTAATTTCATTAAGTTGACATACTATATGTGGCACAAGTTACAGGGTATTCGCTAGTTAAGCAAAATAGCTTTAAACTTTGTAAACATTCATTTTTATTTTTAAGTAAAAATGATTATATTTTTGAAAAATAAAAACATTTTGTTGATTTTTGTTGCACAAATGAATTTGAGCTGTTTACTTTGATTTTTATGGAAAAATTATAAAATTTAAATTTAATGGTAAAAAAATCATTTAAAATAAATCAATAAAAAATATACATTTTTTCTATTTCTTAACCATATTATTATAATATTATTAATGATTATAAAACTATAAAATAAAAATTAAAAACTTAAATAAAAAATGTTTTTACTTTTTAAGTTCCATTAAGTTGACATACTTAAGTCACAAGTTACAGGGTATTCACTAGTTAAGCTAAATAGCTTTAAACGTTGTAAGCATTCATTTTTATTTTTAAGTACATTTTAAAGACTTCAACAATGCAGTGAACTTCTATAATTTTAATCCATTTTGCACTGGAGTTTTTCCCTCGACGTGCCACACGCTATCGACACACACATACAACTACAAATACAAATACATCAGACACACAGATACAGTTACACTTACAAAACGCATGTAGCCACATATGTCCAGTAAATTTCAATTACATTTCCTCAGTTCAATCAAATCGCAATCGCCATCGCCATCGCAAATCGTCTTGGCCCGGCCAACTTTATTTTCGCTTGCCAAAATTGACGGGCCAAGCGCGCGTGTTGCACTTGCAACCAATCGTAAATTGAATTTACTGACCAACTGCACCACCCAACCACCACCCATTCATTCCGACTCTCGCACCACAACAACTAATGATTGCCGCCGAGCTGGAAACGGACTTTGGCAATCGCATTTTCAATTTCTTATCGTCGTGACTCGACGACAATTGTCTGGCGTTTGACTGAGCTGCTTCTGTTCTGTTGGCCACGAAGGACACTTGAAATTATTGAAATTGTTTTGCCATTTCGCAGGACCCCTTAACCCCCCTCTTTCCTTCTCTTTGCCCCACTTCTGCTGTCTGCAAGTCCTTTGTGATCCGTTTACTGCACTCGTCTGTGATTATCGCCCTGGAATTTTCTCATTTTGAGTGATTCGAAGTATTTGTGGATTTTGGTTATTGATTTTCAAATGGCACGTCAAGTGCCAATAGTGCTGACTCCTCTCCTTAAGCCCCTCAACTCCCCTCTTTTACTATATGCAATCCAACAGTCTACGTTCTTCTTGTGTGTGTGTGTGGTTTTTGAGCTTTTAATTAGTTGCTAATTTGATGGAGAATGCATCACTCGAGTGATTTTAATTGCGAGTACTTTGACAAATGACAGAGAGTGCAAAGTTGAGTTACAGTTACCCAGGGATACTAAAAAACTGGGGAGATAATAAAAAATGTATAAAGACGTAGCAAAGACACATGAAGATGTAAAAAGAGTGAAGAAATCAGTCAAGTGAAATGTGGTTATATCTCAGGATCTTATTTCGTTGGCACGGAAATATTTTGGATGCAAAGCATTGAAGATGTAAGGATAACACAAAATTTAGTTGAACTGATAAGCGATTAAAACGGAGAGGTAAAAGTTGCCCAGGGTAACAATTCAACCGAGCAAAAGAGAAGAAAATAAATTAATAAAAGGGAGCTTACACAATTAAACAGAATCAGTTCAAAGAATAGTTAAATTAGATATTTGATTTGATGATATCTGATGACATCTCATGATCTTTTTGAGTTTGGAAATAATTGGGAATAATTTGAACGCAAATCCATTAAAATGTGCAATAGACAAAAAAAAAATGTAGAACAATAAAAGATGAAAAGAAAGCATAGAAAAAGAACAGATAGTATTAGGACTTATAGACAGATAAATTAGCATTATATACTCTTAGTTATGAAATATCTTGAGATATTTTTGAAGGAATGGTACAATGCTTAATTTGTCTATGCTAATCACAATATCAATTGTTAAATATACAAATACAAAGTCAGAATATTAAAAACAAGTTGACATGTTAACAATTTATTTATTTATGAATGCTATAAATACAGTTCTGTCTGTAAAAATTCGAAACTTAAATTTTCAATATTTTCGCATACATAAATGACTTAATTTGCGTTCACACACCTGCGGGACAGACTGGGAAATGGACGGACAGTCAGACAGCATATGGAATTTGTCACTGATTAAAGGAGTACATTTTTATAACGAAAATAATTTTTAATTCCCATAATTAAAAAGAGGCTTGGCCCAGACAAAAGACAGAGACAGAGACAGGACAGAGACAGTGGACAGTGAGATACATATAGAGACGCCTACGTTGATTTATGGGACGTGCTTTAAAGTGCATATAAATCAAATGAAATTAAATTTATATGTGTTCTCATATACTTACAAATATTTGTATATATAAAAAATATATTTATTGAATGTATGTATGTATAAATAAGCTGTCATATATACTTATGTGTGTGTGTGTGTGTTTGTGTTGAGAACGCGTTGTCGGTCAACTCTTTAGCACCATTAACAAAAGGCTTTGGCAGTGCCTGGTGTTGTCCTTCGCTGCCTTCTTTGTTTGACCGCACTTAATCCTTCGACAAGGAGGAAAATGCACAAAAGCTGAAGAGTCAGAAGGAGAGAACACACAGAGAGAGGGACAGAAGGGATGAGGTAAGCGAAGCGCATTGCATTTTGCGATAAATTCGCAGCGCATTAAATGGAATCGGAGACCATGAATGGGGCATTGGGAAAGGGCGGCGATTGAAGGGCAGGGGGCAGGGCGTGGCAGGGCATGAAGCACTGACTGACCACCAACAATGTGCTGAGCATTCGGGAATTCTCTTCACACACACACACCAACACAACTACAAAGATAGAAAATCGAAACGCTGCGAAATCGTTCGCTCGCTTCAAGAATGTCAATAAAATGCAGCGCTGCTCGCGTCGCTGTCGACTGCGGTGCCCAGCAGCTCAGCGACTCGCTGAAATGACGTTGTGTGTCCTGACAATAAACGCCACTTGCTGTTTGTTGTCTTCATTTCGGCCCAGAGAGTGCGAGAATGTGCGATACACAACTGTCCAGGCACAGTGGGACCTAAACAATTTTGATTGCTTAAAATTTATGTAAAATTTAAGGCCTTAATGTTGGAAATAAAGAATATCAATGGAATACTGATATGTAAGAATTCTAATTCTCAAATATTATTATTATTATACATAAATATATACTTTATCAAAGAAATAAAAATTATATCTTTATTTTTGATACAAATAAAATATATAGTTTCTTACGTAATATTAGTCATATACTTTAAAATTTAATTTTATTAAAATTTTATAAAATTTTATAGATTGAATTGAATATAAACAATAAATGATGATAATTTTTTGGTATATGCTTTCAATTTTTGCTTTCAGTTCTTAATATTAATGTTTAAAATGTATAATTTCAATTTTTGTTCAAAATATAAATATGTGTAATTTTTATAATTTTTGTTTAAAATAGAAAAATTATTTTAATTCAATTCTTATTTCGATATTTAAAATGAGTATACACAATTCATTTCCCCATGTGAATACTAAATAATAAATGCTAAAAATTTTGAACAGTTTTCACTGCCGAAATATTCACGAAAAACGTATTTTCTGTGTTATTAAAATGTTTTACAAAGCAAAAGTTTTTACTGCATTTTTGTGAGAATCGCTTAAGTGTGCTGTCTAGTTTTATATTGATAAAGAAACCAGTTGGATGACAATTGACAACTTTAATATAAACGACATTATTTGCATTTATTTACAGTATGTATTTACCCAAATAAACCTCTTTACGCGGTAAAAGTCTAGTGACGAAAACATTTCCATGCCACAAAATTTCTGATATCCAATTTTGTGACGAAATATATAAATTTTTTTATATATGCTTAAAAAAATGAACATATACAAAGTTAAAAAATAGGCACTCCGCACTTTGCGCAAAAAGGTTCAGCTTCTTTGCACTTAAAAAAAACTTTTTGCGCAGTGCCGAATGCCTATTTTTTAACTTTGTATATGTTCATTTTTTTAAGCATATATAAAAAAATTTATATATTTCGTCACAAAATTGGATATCAGAAATTTTGTGGCATGGAAATGTTTTCGTCACTAGACTTTTACCGCGTAAAGAGGTTTATTTGGGGGATATCAGAAATTTTTGCAATCGCCTCTGCTTTTGACAAAACTACTTTGTCAAAAGGTATTTAGTGTTTATAGAAAAATACCTCAGTACCATGACCAAGGGTC
>JBAMBL010002628.1:0-78487 GCA_037043405.1 Drosophila subquinaria
TGATGTGATTTGATGTGTTAATTTTCAAAATGTGTGGAAAAATACCTTATTTAACCTGTAACTGTTTACCCCCATTTAAAAAAAATGTCGACTTCGAAGCTTTTTCAACGATATCTGTAGCTTCTATCATTTGGATGCTATGGCAACTTTTAGCGGTTTGGCAACCTAAACTGGCCAAAGTTTCGTAGAACAAACGGTCTGTTTTTTAATTGATTTATCTGCCGCAAAAAACCGCCGCTTTTCCCATTTCCGCATTACGCGAGCGGTATTTACATGTACAGTGCAGGTGTGCAAAAGGTATATTCAGTTGGTAATATTTTGTCCAAAGTTGACAGGAATCGAATTGCCTATAATATATAACATATTTTAAAGTGATTTCATGTGTAGATTTTTCTTAAATCGCCAAAATGTGGAAAAAATACCTTATGTCACCTGTAGCAATTTACCTGTGTACTTTAGAAAATAAGTTAAAAGGTATGCATAACAGCCCTTCAAAATACCTTTTTAACGATATATAGATCGCATCTGTAGCTTTTATCGTTTGACTGCTATAATGGTTTTAATTTTAGCGGTTTTTAGCGATTTCCCGCTAAACTAGCTATTTTTCGAAAAAGTCGTAGAACAAACGTTTCTAGATTTTTTAACAGGAACAAGTCCTCATTCAAACATTTAAGCTAAATCAACGATTTGATCCAAACAAACAAACAAACAAACAAACAAACAAACAGACTGACTTTTCATCTCAATTTCGAAAGGCCCCTAAAAATTTCAAAATTAATTATCTTTCGAACCAGTTGTCCGATTTCGATGATCGAGGTGTCATTCGACGCGTATTTTTGATGAGAATTGTAAAAAATTCAACGAAAATTCAAAAAGGCTCCAGCGGCCCCATTAGCTCCAATTATTTAAATTTTTCCCCTCCCACTTACACCTGTTTATCTCACGAACCAGGTGAGTTTCCAAAAGTCTTAGTATGCACATTTGTAAGTTAAGTTGATACCTTTCGATCGGTATATAGCTTGACCTGATCGGACAGTCATAGCAAATCTTCCATTCTTCCTGTGTATATATGCTAGTCGCCTTCGCACCCTTCGTGCTGCTTTCGTCACTAGCGCGGACTGCCGTCCGCAGTGATAGTAAAAAAACGAAGGTCAAAAAAGTACCGTAAATGCTCCAGGTTTGGTTAAGATTGTACGTGAACAAATAAAAAGAAATTATGCAATTTTGGGTCGAGAAATGGCCAAGGAACTTAATCAGAGCCGTAAGACCATTCGAAAAATTATAAAAATAAAGTTAAGCGTAGTACGCTCTAGCTGAATACATTTTGGGCGCTCGGAATGTTCGATTTTTTGAAGTCCGACCTTACAAACTTCAGTGTGACAGCATAATACCAAAAATCACTAAAAAGTTAAGAGATTGTTGGTCTTATGCTGCTGTGGTCATACTGTTGCGTCAGCTGTGCACAACAAACAAATAAATAACATTGAAAGCAAAAAAATTTAAGAAAATTGATCAAATGGACAGGATAAGAGCAGTAGCAGCGACTAATACCCTAAATATTAAATTAAAAATTATTAATTATAAAAATCCCATATTAATGTTTTTTTTTTTTCGGTCAAATCTCACAATATTGGCCTCTGTTGCACCTCTTCCATCAGTCCAATACGCTCTTTGTGTTCAAAGATCTCAATTCGGCTCTTATTTTGCTGCTTGTTGGTCGCCATTTCTGCTCAAAAAGATTTCGACTAGTCGAAACACTGATACAATCGATGTTTTGAAAGGCCAAAATAAAATGGCCATCTGTTTACCAAACAGTGCTGTAAAACGCCAGAAAAAATTCTGAGAATTGGAAAAAATCGAGGAAAAAAGTTGAAAAATTTACATTTTTTAAAATTCAAAATTTTCGATGAGTACTTAATGGTTTAAAGAAATTTTTGCATCATTAGAACGGGATTTAATTAAATAAAAGATTAATATAAGAAACCCGCATCAAAACATCTTTATTATACGCAAATTTGACAAATTTATGCTGTATGAAGACATTAGTGGTTCACTGTATACTGCTCGATAAACTATAATAAAGGGTGTTTTTTTTAGACTTTGGGTTTTTAAACTGTCAACACTTTTTTCTGAGTTGGACTTTTTGACAGCTGTCACTTGATTTATGCTCAGTATGGTTTGCCATTTTATAATGAAAACTCTCACTCCTGAACAACGTTTGCAAATTATTGAATTTTATCATCAAAATACATGCTCGGTTAAGAAATTGCATTTTTAATTTTTTCCATTTTATGATCAGTTTTGTCGACCTTCTGAGGCGGTTATTCGGAATGATTACAAACTTTTTTTTGCCTCAAATGTAAGATCTAGACTTGGTTTAGATGTGGTTTAAGCAAGATGGTTCCACATGCCACACAGCACGCGAAACAATGGCCCAGTTGAGAGGCGATTTCGGTGAAAATTTCATTTTTTGTTTGGGTCTGGTCAACTGGCCGCCTCGATCGTGTGATTTAACGCCTTTAGCCTAATTTTTGTGGGATAATTGGAAGTGGCTTGTCTTCGCAGATAAGCCCGAGACGATTGACGCCTTGGAAGCCAACATTCGTCGCGTTATTTCCGACATACGGCCCCAAATGCTCGAAAAAGTGCTTGAAAATTGACCTCTAGACTTGGCTATATTCGAGCCAGCCGCGGCGGCTACATGGCGGAAATCATATTTAAACACAAATGGCATAAAATTATCTTTCCAATAAAGCCAAATTAATGGTCGTTAAAACCATTTTCTTGTGTTTTATTTCAATTTGAAGTTCTATACCTCTAAAAAAAAACACCCTTTATTATGAAGGCGATTTTTTAGGATTATGAATAGTCTAAATAATCACTAAATTTGTTTGGCTGCCTCAAATATAATATATTGTTATTTTGATGATAAAGGAAATATCAGTTTATTAGACAGACCTGTTAAATGTGAAATATTGTGATTCGACTTATTGAGTTGTTACTGTGATTTGGATGAAAACCCAAAACGTCTGGTTTATTTATGATTGCCATGTTAAGTCAAAGAACAATCATAATAATATGCCCATAAATCTTTTTGCAAATTAATTAAAGAACCATTTAAAATTGGAATAGCAAGAGCAAAAAAAATATATATGTATGTATATAAATGTGGGAGATAAGGTTTGTAGTCTAGGCCTCCAAGATTCTTTCAAAAATTCCCAAAAATAAATAAAGTGCAAAGGGCGTTCGCATAAATAATGTTCATCCACGGATTCAGCATCCTTTAGTTTTGGACCCGCCACAGTGGGTTGCAATCGATTTGCGGCGCGTGAACAATTTATCGCCTTCGTTGACCGGAAAGAGCAGATAACTTAAAAACGAACAAAAAATTAAAATGCGCTTAACTGAATTAATATAATTATAGTAAGCGCATTTTAGCTTTATCGGACCTGCCCACACAGCAAAAAAAAAAGAGAAAATAAAAATGCTTATTTTTGTTGCAATACAGTGAATATAGCTATGTAACGAACGGAACACCACGCCCACTTCTCATGCATTTGGATGCCACTTCAAAGTGGACAACTGTAGAAAATATTGATTACATATACATATGTATGTATGTATATAAGTCGAGTCCCGGGACTCGATCTTCAGCGTTATAATTTCGTTTTATACTTATTACGAGTATGTACATACAGATGTCCATACATTTGTCTGATATGTACATACAAATGTACATATAGCTTATCTGGCTTCAGCTTCAGTCGAAGCTTATCATTTTTACACTCGAAGCTCTTGTGTGTGTGTGTGTTACTCAATATGTACTTATGTATGTATGCATGTATATCAGGCAAATGCCGGCTGTTGTTGCCAGAATCCAGACTATAAAAAGATTCCTAGACGGCGGCATTAACTTCAGTTCGCACACTTTGTTTGTTCGCGCAGTGTCATTGTTGGTCTAATCCCTCAGAATCCTTTTAAGGTAAGCGTCCTGTTAAATCGGTTTCTATTTGAAATTCCCAACTAAAATCGAGTTTGTGCAAAATCAAGTCAAAAAAATCCTTATTTAATATTTTATACATAATCGGTTTTTAATTGGAAATTTGTGAAATTAGTTACCGTAATCGAAACAAATTTTTTTTTATACCGAAACGGAAAATTCGAATATATTCAAACCGAAGTAACAGTTAGTAACAGACTCATGTGCAACGGCTAGAATTGGTTCAATCAAATATTAAATTCAATCACATTATAGTACTAAAAATAAAAATCATATTTCGCTAAAATGCGAAAACCAAAATATGGTACTCGTCTTTTGGTGTCAAAAGTGGGCTCTGATTCAATCTAAAACTGCACTTGACTAGCGTTTTTTTTTCTTAATTGAGCTAGAATAGTCATTTTTAAAGGCAGGCCCTTTTCCCAGTCTGTTTAAAATCCCACAAACAGATCGTAAATAAATCTTGAAAGCTCATTTAATGAAGTTAACCGCGAATTACCCTTGAACTGCTTATGCCTAAAAGATACAATATACTTATACATATTTAATTGTATGTATGTACATAATTTAATTCAATGGGCAATTAAAAGATTTCTAAAATGCCAGCCGCAAAATATGTACATAAGTGGTATACAAAGCTGCAATGTAATTAATAACCGTTCGCAAGTTGTGCAAGTCTTAAACCACTGTAACTGCCAGTGTTGAGTGTCACATAATATCCTTGGGCCGCCATCTTTGATCAGTTGAATTGAAATTAGCAGAGTTTCAGACCAAAATCAAAATGCATGGGCGATAGAGAGAGAGGGCGTGCATTGGCACTGCTTGGTTTACCGTAAAGTTGGCAAGTTCAATAACAGCAGCAGCAGCAGCAGAAACAACAAAAACAAGGCAATGCAAAGCAATTACGTGCAAGCAAGAGCAACAACAACAACAAACGCACAGCTGGCCGAACGCTGAGCAAGTGAAGGGCATGACGTCACAGCAGCTGACAAATGGCTGGCAACATTATCGGGATTTGTGTTAACATCAAAATAAGTGAAGAAGAAGAGATGAAGAAAAACACAAACTCGAATTTGCGCTAACAATGTTATTGCTAATAAAAACGCGCTGCGCTACCGGCGATTGATTCAGTGTCCAGTTACAATTGAAACGCGTCTGTTGAACTTCCAATCAGCTTCCAGTCAGAGATGCATTCGCAGCCAACTATATTATTAGTCGTCACTTTAATTGCATTGGCGACACTCTGTTGTGCAACGGTAATTTGAATGGTTTAATTCAATTGGGAAACTATAAATGTTTCTACACTGATAAAAATTAAAAAAAAATATTTATTTTATTTTTACGAGAAAATTTCAATTAAGATATTTTGTCGAATTTCGAGAATATTTGGTTTCGAAAGGTCTTTAAACTAAGAGATTGCATGGAAATTGTTGACAGTGTAAGATAAGTAGTAGGATAAAAATCACGAGGTACAAGATCAATGTTGAAGCCCTGAGCTTTGGATCTATCCTGCAAATGTCATTAAGATGAAATATTTAACTTGGACTCTTTTCAATTAAAATTTGATTGTTTTCGTTTTCGTTGTCTATGTCAATTTCGAACAGATGTCGTACAAAGTAGAGCCACTACCCGATTCCTATGCCGGCCTAGGTGAGGGCCCCCATTGGGATGTGGCCAGGCAGAGCCTGTACTACGTGGATTTGGAGGCGGGCGCACTGTTGCGCTACGATTACAAGCAGAACAAGGTGTACCGGACACAGATTGAGGGCGAGAAATTGGCCGGCTTTGTGCTGCCGATTGAGGGTAATCCCCTGGAATTTGCCGTTGGCTGTGGCCGTCGCACCGTCATCGTCCATTGGGATGGTGTCTCGCCAACGGCGAAAGTGGTGCGCACTCTGTTCACGGTGCAGCCGGAGTTTAAGGAGAATCGCTTGAATGATGCCAAGACCGATCCCCGTGGTCGTTTCTTTGGCGGCACCATGCGCTACGTGGGCGATGAGTTTGTCCATCGTCACGGCGAGCTCTACCGCTGGGAGGCAGGCGGCAATGTGACGCTGGTGAAGAGCGATGTTGGCATCTCCAACGGCCTGGCCTGGGATGAGAAGTTGAAGAAGTTCTATTATATCGATACCACCGACTATGAGGTCAAGTCGTACGACTACAACTTTGACACTGGCGTCGCTAGCAATCCCAAAGTGATTTACAATTTGCGCAAGACCAGTCCCAAGGATCATCTGCTGCCCGATGGCATGACCATTGACACCGAGGGCAACATCTATGTGGCCACCTTCAATGGCGCCACCATCTTCAAGGTCAATCCAAGGTGAGCTAAAACCAACTACAATTTAATGTACATTAGTATAATCATTTTTGTTAGAGTCAAAACCGTTTCGAGCTCTTTAAATCAAAATACGAACTACAAAAAAAAAGTCATTAGGTTCGAAAAAAAATAATTACATAGATTGAAAAATTTGTATAATAAATTATTTTGATTATTTGTGATTATTTTATTAATCACAAGATTTATAAAAAAAAAATTGCCAATTTTTTATAAAAATTATCTTACAAATCCAAGGTAAATCATAATTAAAATATAAAAAATTGGTAAAAATATTTCAACAAATTAAATTTTAAGAATAAAAAAAATGTTCGGATTTTATCTTTTTTATCGCACCATTATTTGATTATTTTTTATGATCATACAAAAATTTTAAATTTTTTATAAAATTAAGGGAAGTTTTAACTAAATTTTGAAAACTTGCTGCTTATAATAACAGGGTTGTAATATTTTGTTCTCTTTGTGCTTTTTAATTTGCAGCACTGGCAAAGTTCTGTTGGAGATCAAGCTGCCCACGAAGCAGATCACTTCGGTTGCCTTTGGCGGCCCCAATCTGGACATACTGTATGTGACCACAGCGGCCAAGTTCGATCAGCCTGCTCCAGCTGGCACTACCTACAAGGTGACCGGTCTCAATGCCAAGGGTTATCCCGGCGTCAACCTTAAGATCTAAATTTCTAATATCATAATCATTATGTGACTACTGTTTTTTTTTTCTGTTTCTATATATTATATCAAAGTGCAATTAAATATACTTTAAAAATGTACATATGTTTGTATGTGTTTTATAATTATTATTGATAAACTCAATTGCTTTGGAAACTTGACATTGTGGGGATCGTCCGTTTATCAACCTCTTGAGTCGCAATGTCATCCAATTTTGCCCTTGAACCAGTTGACGGTCACATTGTTTCGATTTATATACCATTATCAATACATACATACATTGATAAAGAAATCTTTTTATTGGACCTAATTTGCATACAATTCTGTCTTAAAATCTAACACAACTCGAGACATAATTACAGTTGCGATTTAATTTTACAATTTCAAACAAGAGCAAATTTAATAGCTTATTAATTATTAGAAATTTCTCCGTGATGACTTATGACCTATGAATTATCTTACAGCTTTGAGAGGCAAACTTAATTGGTAATTAATAGTTGACAGTTAATTCTTAATTCTACGAAATTTATTTATGTATGTATAGAGACTTTCATTCCGCTTCCGATTCAGATTCAGATTCACTTTCATCATCGTCATCGCTGTTGCTGGTGCGATTCAGGCGCAACATCTCTTGAAATTCGTGAACACGTATTTTCTCGGGCACAATTTGCAACAGAAACTCCAGATTCTTGCTCTTGTTCACCAGCTGCGATAGATGCTCGTATTTGAGCGTATCGCCACTTTGTTTCGAACACGATGCTGAGTACGCTTCCCGAGCCAAATGCTGAACAAATAGTTCAGTGCATTTGGTCATTAGAAAGAGCACTTCATTGGTTATCAAGCCGGTGTCCATGGAGCTCTTCATGATGGTGCGCACTCGGCTGAGTGGCAGAAATGTGTCTGCACTGGCTTTGCGCGTTTGCTGCAATTTGCTGGCATCTACCATATTGTTAAATAACTATTACTCCACTATATTAGCAAACTTATTTGTTTTCTTTAACAGCTTCTTTCCTTTTTGGCGGTAAGTGTGAAGCTGCCGTGTGTTTTGTTTGTTGGAAGTAGTGTTGGGTTGCTCATGAGTGAGCGAACAAAAAAGAGTTGCTCCCTGAAGTGAACAAGTAAACATGTTCCTTCCAAATTGCTCTTTTTTGCTCACTTGCTCAGTTGCTCAGTCTTATTCAGTTGCTCTGTTTTGCTCTTTTTGTTCAGTTGTTCTACCTTGTTCAGTTGTTCTGCTTTGCTCACTATCGCCCAAATGTTCTTATTCTTCATTTCCTTTGCGCTCTGAATTCTGTTAGGGCACTTTGCGTATATTCGTTAGCTCATTTTGAAGAAAAGTATAACGAAGTGAAGGGAAATAAATACTTTTATTATTTTACTTTTTAATTTGGTTGTTTGTTATGAAGAAACTATATTATCATTTTTTTTTTTTTTAATTTTGTTACTTTAGTTTTATGTACATGTATATTAAACATAATAAAGTAATGAATCTGATTTTAATTGAAATGTAACGTATGAAATTTTTGATTTGTTGAGTGAGGGACTTAGAGCAGTGAGCCACTGAGCTAATGAGCAAGTGAGTAGCTGAGCAACTGAACATGTGAGCAACTGAGCAAGTGAGCGATCTAAGTGAGTTGACTCACCTAAAAAAAAAGAACAAGGGAACATGTTCACCTAAATGAGCAATATTTACCCAACACTAGTTGGAAGTAAACAAGAGTAATGCAGAACATCGATGTTTGTGTCCATCGATGACCATTGATACTCATCGATATCTATTGAATAAATATATAAAAACCGCCGTTATTGAAATTAAATAACCTCATACTGCCACCGCCAGTACCAATACACTTAAAAATATGTAAAATAAATGCACGCGTTGAATATTTGTAATTAAAAAGAAAAACGAAAAATAGCTTCGATACTCGACGAAGTCAAAAGTAATCGATAGATCGTTATTGAATGTTCACTGACTCGGTCAGTCGCTGGCATGTGCTGTGCAGCCCTGTTAAGCATATGCAACACTGCGATTTCTTTTTCTGCCCTCCTTTTTGGCTGTTGTTTCGTGTGTTGACCAATAAATTTTTCGTACGCAGCATATTTTTTTTGACACTTCTCAATTATAAAACAACTAAACACGTATTTAAACGGCATAATTCGCTTGCGCTGCTGGCATAGCGAATACCATTGAGCGACTCACGCAATAACATTGCATGAAACTAGCGCAAAACTAGCACGTACTCAAAGAAACACGATAGTAGAAAAACAGGCAAAGGCGACTCCGACCGACTCTGAAACGTGAATGTAAATGTGAAAGCGAATCCGCGGCAAGGAAGTGCAACAAAATCACAACGATACGACATACAAAAAAGCGAAGCCAGCAGAGCAAAACAGATGTTATAAACAAATAAAAAGAATTAGGTGCACTTTTCATGCAAATTATATACAAAATACGTTAACATCAGTTGTGTAAACAATTACAAATCGGCAACAACAAGGGTCAATCACTACAACAACAGTAGCAGCAGCAGCGGCCACAACAACATTGAAAGCATATTTGCATTTGCTTTTAATTGCAATACTCCGATCCATATACCATACATACACATACATATATATTATACATTTATAATATATATAAATCGCCTGTTGTCAATATCATATCGGAAGTTGTTCGAGTTGCAGCGACAATTAAAAATGGCCGCTGCCTCCGCCGCCGTAGTAAATGCAGTAAACGACTGCTTCAGTATCGGATCCACAGTGCTGTGCACGACCTGTTTTAAGGATGAAGTCGAGGGAGAGGTGCTCGCATTCGACCATAACACAAAAATGCTTATATTGAGTATCCTTTTTTTCACATCGCTTGTTGCCACACGAACTGTTCAAGTGAAAGTTTTCGCTTGTTTTGTTGTCATATATATATAGTTTTTATTTATATAATATTTCCCGATTGCTTTTTTTTAAATTGTTGATGGTCAACCTTACATCGATATCGATATCCTTGGCGCCTTTCTTTTCTCCTTTCTTTCTTACCCTCAACAGAATGTCACTCGAAAATGACAGAAGAGCTAAATGATGTTTATGTGATGAATTTATCGCTTTGCAGTAACGTGCAAGTGATTAAGGAATGCAATGGCAACTTTACTGATGATCCGCAAAAGCTCAACCTGGAACAGGTATGTCAAAGCTACATAAATTCTTATCAAGGCTGCAAACCGGTTCGGCTCGGCTATTTTCGGTTATCCGAACCGGATCATAATCCCAAATTTAAATATTATTTAATATTTGAGTTACGAAAAAAAAATTACATAAATTTCATGCTGACAGAATGAGATATCATAAATTAATAAATCATAATCTTATTTTATATTCCTCTTACAAATACTTTGTAGGCTTAAAATAGTTAAGAATATAATAATTTTGGAAGTTTGCAGTCTTGATTCTTACATTACAGTACATAATAAAAATTTTGTTATTTTGCAGGTTAAAATGCGACTACGTAAAACAGTAGAGAGACGGCAAGATTTTCTCAAGTCCAAAAATGCCGACGTTAGTCCAGAAGCACAAGAGCTCTATAGAGCGATAGCCAAACAACTTGGGGTAAGCAGCCATACTAGAAATTAGATATCTGATGGCCATATGGTAACATTCTTTTTTTTCTATTTGCAGTACAATGAAGTGTCCTGGCAAGGACAGAATATACAAATATTAAACGAAGTCACCGTCTCGCCGCCATATCGGGTGGACAATGTTGTGTCCAGTTCTGATAACGATACTTCGTGCAACTATATTAAACGAATTGTAAGATCACAAAATGTCAACAATTTTGTTTTGTACATACAATTGCTTTTTTTTTGGTTCTATTCATTTACTTAACAAACAGATCAAACAGTTCTTCAATACGAGACCTTCGCCGGCTCAGGAAAATACGCACGCTGCAGCCAGCGCTTCGTCGGCTTCGACGTCTGTGTCGCCCACGTCCTCATCTCTATCATCGAGTAATGCAGCTTCAGGATCACCGGTTCCCGCTAACTAAAAATAAAACAAACAAAACAAATATTTGCTTCAGAAATGAATGAACATGCGATTGTACTTGATTGGGTTGATATTTTCTAGCATTGGGTCATATCAGGCAGGCGACTCCCCACTAGAAGCAGATGTTTTATTTTCCCTTTATATGCATTCACTCACTATACACAAGTCAGATATGAAAGCTTTAAAAACCGTTTTCCAAAAATGTTTACATCGATGGGACACACATCTCTAATGCATTAAGAGACATCTCTTGCAACAGTGTGGGAGCCTTGGATCCCAAAACACGGTAGCAACCACCAGGCCACAGAAAAACTCAATTTACATATTTAACTCGAATTTAAAATATGAGTTTTTTGGTTTTTGCTTAATTTTGAAGCGAGAATTTTTAAATTTCCAATTGCCACTAGAATCACCAACAGTTCTTTACTGAGTAGCAGTCTTGGCTTACAGAAAAGGTTTAGGTATTTTTTAAAAGGGATCCTCTTTTATTTTTTTTTTTCAATTTTAAAGTTGTTTTTTTAAGATTTTATCGATTTTTAATTTTTGATGGAATAAATAAAAATTTGGATTCATATCGATATAAACCTTGGCATATCGATATTTCTATCCATGCCGTTGTTTTTGCTGCCCTATCAAACAGTGTTGTCGCCAACTGTGAGTGTCAAATTTTACGCGAAATCAGAAGGAAGCCGCGTTTACGTTGAAGATTTTTGTTGTTAAAATAAACAATTATATTGACAGTGGCACAAACACAGAAATATGGAAGATGTACAAAAGCATAGCGTGCATACGCTTATATTCCGCTCGCTGAAGCGCACACATGATCTGTTTGTATCGAATCAGGGGAACTTGCCGGACATCGATGACCGCCTGTAAGTACACAATGCCTCAAGATTGTTATACGTTTTATACAGCACGTTTTCATCGCAGAGAGAAATTGCGTCGCTCAATCAAAGCAAGAGACACCTATGGTCTGGTGCTGGACCGCGCCAACAAAACAATGGACGCAAAAAAGCTATCCGCAATGCAAAACGGCGATCCCGAAAGACCGTTGGCAATTTTGGATGGAAGTACGGGATTGGCTGCTTCCGATGCAGACTTGAGCGCAACTGCCGCCGAGGGTGGCGCTATGGTTAGATATTCGCGCGACAAGGAGAAGGCTTCGTTTAACGGTAGCACCTCTTTGGTACGCGCTTCGATGCCCGGCAACAGCAGCGGAGGAGCCAGCAATGTGCAGTTGATACCAAAGAAAGCACCCAGCATACCTAAGCCCAAGTGGCATGCCCCATGGAAGCTATCGCGCGTCATTTCCGGTCATTTGGGTTGGGTGCGTTGCATAGCTGTTGAGCCGGGCAACGAATGGTTTGCCACTGGGGCAGGAGATCGTGTCATCAAGATTTGGGACTTGGCCAGCGGCAAATTAAAGTTGTCGCTTACCGGCCATGTGAGTACAGTACGCGGTGTAGCAGTGAGTGCTAAGCATCCGTATCTGTTCAGCTGTGGCGAGGATCGGCAGGTGAAATGCTGGGATTTGGAGTACAACAAGGTCATACGGCATTATCATGGACATCTGTCCGCTGTATACTCGCTCGCCCTGCATCCTACCATTGATGTACTTGCCACATCCGGTCGTGACTCGACCGCTCGCATCTGGGACATGCGGACCAAGGCAAATGTACACACATTGACGGGTCACACGAACACTGTGGCCAGTGTGGTGGCTCAGGCCACCAAGCCCCAGATTATCACCGGTTCACATGACTCAACGGTGCGTTTGTGGGATCTCGCTGCCGGCAAGAGTCTTTGCACGCTCACAAATCACAAAAAGTCGGTGCGTAGCATTGTCCTGCACCCATCGCTATACATGTTTGCGTCCGCTTCGCCTGACAACATCAAGCAATGGCGATGTCCCGAGGGCAACTTTGTGCAGAACATTTCAGGTCACACGGCCATTGTCAACTGCATGGCGGCCAATACGGATGGTGTCCTGGTTTCGGGCGGCGACAATGGCACTATGTTCTTTTGGGATTGGCGTACCGGCTACAATTTCCAGCGCTTCCAGGCACCCGTCCAGCCCGGCTCCATGGACAGCGAAGCGGGCATCTTTGCCATGTGCTTCGATCAATCCGGAACACGTCTCATCACCGCCGAGGCGGACAAAACGATCAAGGTGTACAAGGAGGATGACGAGGCCAGCGAGGAGACACATCCGGTTAACTGGCGGCCAGAGCTGCTCAAGCGTCGTAAATTCTAAGAGTCTACCTAGCTGTATGCGTATAGTTTAATACAATTTAAAAATAAATCACTATCACTTTGACTATGTAATCCTGGACAACGTGAACATGAAGTTGCGTGTGGATTAGAGGTCTGCATGGCTGCATTTAAAACGCCAGATGAGGCATTCATGCTCATATGAATTAAATGAGTTCGGCTGCGTCTCACAATGAAATGAGTGAATGAATTCAAACCGAAAACTTCACATTCAAAAAATTGAGTTAGGGGGATAAGTGCCGTTGTTATTGTTTCTTTTAATTTAACCCATTTGTGCCCATCGTTGAAAACTTTTCTAGGGTAATTGGGACCTTCTAAAATCAAGTATGAGGTTAAATTATTATTTTTTTTTTTTACCAAAGTGAACATTTTTTTGATTTTCTGCATTTTCCATTTGGAATTGAATACATTGAATCACATAAGAAAACCGCTCTGAAAATTAAAAATTTTGGTGTTCGACTAGTCGAACAGCGGCAGATAATGGGTTAAGGTAAAAATCTAGGCACGAAAATACATCCAATTTGGTGACGAACAATATTAATTGAAACACATTAATTATTAAAAAAAAATAAGTTGTATTCCGAGTACTCTGAAAATCTTTGCTTCATTCATTTCATTCGATGCCGTTCATATGAGTACCCAAATTAATGTCAAAATGAGTATTCAATCGATGAAAACCGGATCTTTGAATTTATTCCACTCAGGGAACTGAATTAAACTCACAAGGACTCAGAGACACTTAAGTTTGAATGCAGCCGTGCAGACGTCTAGTGTGGATATGTTGAGATATGGAGTAAGGATTCAACCAATCGGGGAATTTTAAAAGGGTTTCTCTTGTTTTCTTACAGCCAAAAACCAAACATTGTGAAATTGTCATGGGCTTCATTTACCTACCATACTGGGAAAGCTACAAAATGATTTTCCAAATGATTTTTGCAGCGCCAGACTTGAAAATACTTTTGTTTAAATTGTTGGTATTTTATTTTTTGTTTTCTCTTTTTTTTTTACACATAAATAATTGTAATTATTTTCTGCATAAATAATAATAGCATATTCTGTATATATATTTAATGTAGTGATAAAATATTTCCTGTTATATTTGCTTTCTCTTTCTGTTTGAAATTTATATTCGGTTTTTTCCCTCTTTTTGCTAAAGTTAACAAAGTAAAAGCACTAACTGTTAATTTAAATGTGTTTTGTTTTCCTTTATTTTTTGTATTATTGTATTTAATGATTAATATTATTAATTAGTGTTCATTATAAGTAGTCATTTCTGCATTAACTTTATCATTAGCATTATCATTATATCATTTCATGTATTAAAATCACAAATAATTGTTGTTTGAAACAAATTGTTTTCTGTTTTCGTTCTTTTTTAATTTAATTTCTCAGTTTTTTTTTAACATAAAGTTGTTGCTTTCCTCTTTAACCCTCCTTGCGTTCCTTATTTTTGTTGCATTTTAGGTTGTTTTTGTTGTTGTTTGTTTGTATTATTAAACATCTAAGAATATATTTATATGTATGTATAATATACCTCCTCTAGCTCTCTCTCTTTCTACATGGTGTATCAACGGCAACATCGTCTCGCTGTCTCTCTCTCGCATCTCGTAAACATCGCTAGCGACAACTCTAGGAGTTATTGGAGTTTCTTTTTCTTTATTTTTTATTTTCCTCTTTTTTGTATTGTTTATAATATTATTAACTGGTGTGTTGTATGTATATGCGTGTGCCTGCTACAATTGGTGGCACACTTGCAACTTGCAACGCGTATTTACAGTATGCCAAAAACGAGTAAGTTTCTCTTAGCTTGGCGCTCCTTTTTTTCTTTCCTTTTCTTGCACTTGTTTACAAAATTAATGTAATAATAAAAAAAAACATGCACGCTGAGACTCATTCACATATACATACACACATGTACGAGTCTAAATCTAAAGTTGAAATTATATTTAAATCAATTCTATGTATATATATGTATGTTTTTTTTTGCATAGGCTCAAATATTTAGAGGATATTCCTTAACTCTAGCAACTCTCTACAAGTTGTTTTTTTTGTTTTGAGAAATTGATCAAGAAAGTTGCTTGTCCATTGGAATATCCTTACTATATAATATTATTAATATAAATATATATTTAAGAGGGAGAACTTTGATGTTGGCTTTTGGACTGCGTCTCCTTCTTTCTAATCTTCCTCAATTTTAAGATGGGAGGGGCGTGGCAGCTACTCCTGGGATTGTTCTTGGGATCCTGATGCAAGTAGGAAGCAGTTGGAAGGTGTTGTTGTTGTTGGTGGTGGTGGCTGGGGATCTCAACTTTAATAACAATTTCTTTTTAGGTAGAACTAACTAAACTTAACAATAATAACCAAGAAAATTGATATATGTTTATAATATTACAAAAAAATTAAATATTAAAATGTATTCAAAAAATCAAAAAAATAGAAGAAAAAGAGAAACTAAGAAAATCATGTGTTCTTTTTGAAATTGTCGAATTTGTAAATTGACTTGTCGACTTGTTGTTGTTACTATTATTGTTTTCGGCCGATGATGTGGAAGTTGTTATTGTTGCTGTTGCTGTTGGTTGTTGCGATTGTTGTTGACGTTTCGTTTCGGAAGCTTGCTTGTTGTCACCGCAATAATTGCAGCTTTTGATCACCTCTGGCCATTTGCCACTTGCCACTTGCCACACACACCTTGCCACGTCTCGCCCGCAATCGTTAAGAGTTAAGATGGGTACCGAGACACAAACACTGACACATACACATATACACAGTACGATGATCCAAGTTGAATATATTATCAATATATCAATTTAATTACTATTTTGTTTGTTGCAGTTGTTGTGATTGCTAATAATGTTTCTTGTTGTTGCTGTTGCTGTTTGTTTGTTTGTTAGTGGTTGGTTGTTGTTGTTCTTTCCTTCTATTTAGCTTGCTTTTTTTGATTAATTGTAGATTTTGATTGCCTTCTCGGAGAAATTCAATGAGCTGCGTTTGCGCGACTTGTTAATGTGATCGAGACCAAAGAACGGCAGCTGCCCGCTAGTCCAGGTGCGATAAACCTCCAGATCGATGGGCGTGTTATCGTTCACATCCATGGTATGCCCCATTGTGATGACAGCAAACTTGTAGTTCTCCCATTCCTTGTCGGGGACATTGAGGCGCTTCTGTATGCGCTGCTTGAGAGCACCGTACGGTTCGCCATGTCGCGCTTTAGTTAGGAACGGTACACCAAACGAATTGTACAATTCTTTGCTGAAATGGGCCACTGGGATGAGAAGCTCGTTCTCGGCCAGCTGTGTCTCCTCGACGGACACCTCCTCGATGCGATAGATCTTTTGAGTGCCCTGTGTGGTTGTTATCGATTCGTTTGTCTTGATCAATGCCTCCAAGAGGGTTTCATCCTTGCAGACGGCCGTTATCTTATGATTGCCCACCTTCATCAGACGCAACTTCTTGCGGCTATTTTCCGCGAACGTTATCGTTTTGGCCGCCTCATCCAGCAGACCCTTGACCGTATCATTCTTATTAGGATATAGCACCAGCTCCTTTTCCTCCTTCAGGTCATTGGATACCCAAATGCACTTGAACAGCTTCTTGTTGTCCAGCTCGTGTATGCTTAACGACAATCGCTGATAGAAAATACGCTTCGGCGTGCTCTGCTTTGTATATGACAAGAGATCCTTAATGGTACCCTGTTGAAAAGCAAAGCAAATGAATTTAGATTATGTTTAATTACAGATATTTCCCATTCAACCACTGCTTTGCGTTCGAATGAATGTTTGACTTTCATACAATTCGCATGTTCTTTAAATTAGATAATTAATTCAAATGCTCAAAGATTTGAGTAAAATAAAGAAATCTTACGATTCTCCAATAAAAAGTATACAAGATATGAATATGCAATTTGTGTACAATGTAGAATAGATATTTCTAAATCATTAAATCGACATTATCATGACGGTCTAAATTAAATCGAATTCGAGAATTGTTTGCTGTGCTGTGGGCAGGAAGGAGAATACGCACCTTGTAGGTGTAGGGCACAGCATTGCCAGCGGTCTCCTTGTAGTTGCTGATGCACATGAAGAACTGCAGCTTTTGTGGATCCGTGTTGAGTCGCTCGGCGACGGCATTTGTCAACTGATCGTAGTTATAGCGATTTGACAGCTCGAGGGTAAAGTCGGGCTCATTGGGATTGCATTTATCACTGAAAATGATCTCGATGCGATAGACAAGATCCAAAAAGTAATCCTCAACGGTGGGTAAGTCCAGTTTAACATCAACATTCTCGCGCTCAAAGATCAATATCGGACCCTGCAAATGATCCTGCGGCATGTAGAGGACATTCTCGATGGGCTCATTAATATTGGGTATCTTCTTCTCAGCATACTCATCGAATACAGTCAGTTCGGTGTCCGGTTCGAAGCCAAGCTTGCGATTAATCTCCGGCACTAGCTCGGAGAGGCGACGTGACAGTGGCTGCTGTGTGCAGCCGATATAATTGAGGCGTTTGTTGCGCGGATCGTAATACTTGAGGAAGAGCAGCACATCGGTCTTGGGATTGAACGGCGACAGTGGCGCGGTGCTATCGGGCGGTGCCAGCTCCAGGAAGATCACCCATGGCTTCTGCGATGTGGGTATCTGTTCGATGGTCCTCGTGGCCTCTGCCTCGAAATCAAAGTGCAGGAACTTTTGTGTCTGGGCCGTGCACATGTTCCACATGCGCATGCGATCGCGTGGCACACCAAATGCCTTCACCAGCATCTCGACCATTTCATTGACGGTTTGATTTTGCTTTAGCTTAAACGGACGCTGGTGTGTCTTCTCCAAATCGAAGAGGCGACGCTTCTGTTGCGACTCAAAGTATTCCTCCAGTATGACGTGGATCGGCACATAGAGATTCGCCTCACTGCGCTCCTTGCGACGCGCCATCTCGATACGTTTCTCTAAATCGAGACGCTCCACAAGATCGCTGGATATCTCATTTTCAGGTATATCGCCCAGAACACGATCTAGCTCCGATTTGCGTATGTAGACGAGCATATAGGCATTACTGCATTTGGCATGAAACGAGATCTCATCATCCATGCCGCCATAATTCTGCTCGATGGCCTCTTGTTTACGGCAACTGGACACCACATCGTCATCAAATTTAAACCAACGTCCATCGGCCTTCGGATTGATAAAGACCACATAATGACCGCCATGATTGTCTCCCGAGTGCACGAGCACGGCGTGGAGTACATAATCGGCTGGTGTCTTCTCAGGCTCCGCCAGATAATTATCGAGATTGATGTTCTCGTAGAACTCAAAGCGATCGTTGTACTTGATCGAGCTGTCTGTAATCGGATCGTATTGGAAACGCATCAAATGCAAATGCAGCACGGGCGGGAATGATGTGAATATGACGCCCTTGCTCGCCTCCTGTAAATATACAAATAAACAAATTCATTTCATTTAATACTCATTTAAATTGGTGCTTGTTTTTTGCTTTTTTTTTCTATCTTAACATTTGAATTTTCATTGCACACTGTTTCAAATTGAAAATGGGAAAACATCGAATCGAACATAAAAAGTGTATTACAATTGATTATGACGGTTGTATATGAGAATTAAAATGTTTAAACATTAAACAAGGTTAAATTCAAAGTCAACTTTCGTGTGGACTTCACCATTTCATGAAATTAATTCGCATATAAACGAAGTATATGTGCTTGATGACAAAATGTAATTTTTAAAACATTATTTTTATATTCGAGTAGTAAAACATATGAAAGCAATCGAAATTTCCTTTTAAAAGATTTAAACATTTATGCATATTTATGCGATGAAGTTAAGTTACACAAGGAAGAAGTTGGTTTTAAATTGGATTGGGAAAGCCGCAAAATTGTACAATACGTGCAAGCCTTTTTGCAAAAATCATTTTTTATGATTTAAAACAATGTATGTTCTGTTTTCTGCCTTTTGAATTTAAAATTTCAGTTTTTTAAATGTTTTTGTAATGATTCTAATGCGATTTGATGTCACTTGATTTATAACTCGAATTAGTTCGGGAGAGAAAACTCGAGTTATGGAAGTTCGACTGTATTTTAACTTTTTTAGTTATCAAACTTTAGTCGAATTTAATTTTTTTCTTTGTAGGACAGATTTCGACAAACAATCGTTAGAAAAAAAAAACTGAATTTATTCAAATGCGTATTCGATATGCTCATTCATCCTAGAGATAATTCGTGTGAAAACTACTCAACTTATTCCCCTTTTTCTGATTAGTACATATCGATCATGATACGTTTGTCATGGGTGACAAGAAAAAGGAATTGTAATCAGGGATTAAAAATCCAACCAAAACCGTAACCTTTAATCGGTAAAAACCGATTGAAATTTGAGACCGTAACTGACCGTAACCGATATTCGTATCGGTTTTAATCCCTGATTGTAATGTAAATGTAAGAAATTTCTATCTCACCTGAAGACCATGGACACCGGCATCGTATTTGTTGTCCCCTTCGAGTGTCTCCGAGGCGACATAATCCTGGAACGAGTCGTAGATGTTCTTCTTGTCTTTGATGTTCAGCTGAATATCATAGAAGGTCTCGTAGCGTGTGCTATTATAATCGACATTCTTGCATTTGATGTAGGACGACATTTTGCCCTCGAACAGACCTGGAATGGTGCCCTCGAGGCAGGTGCCCTTCATTTTCGATTCCAATTTGTCGAGCAGGACACGCAGAAACTCCTGGACATCGTGTTGCATGAACGAGTCCAGAGTCTCCCAGCCAAACGATTTAGTTAGCTTCTTGGTGCCAACAGGACGATCGCCAAACTGCAGCTCATGGAAGACACGCTGCAAGGATAAGCCCACCGATTTGGTGCTATCATCTGCCTCCGTTGGTATACGGTAAACGGCCAGGCGCAATGAGTTTGTAAAATACAATGTTTGCAGCAACGAATTCATGTAGCATGTGGCGCCTTGATTCTTCAGGCCAACGTAGCCGGTATGCTTCTTGGAATCCCATAGAACGCCATGCGGAGCATCGGCAATAACATGCACTTCCAGTGTAATGCTGCCATTGTGCACATAATATTTGTCCGGATCCTGCAGCTCCTGCCAGGTTATGAAATTTGAATAGCCATAATCGTTCTCCTTCGAGTAGAATAAATGCTTAATTTTGGCGCGCGTAAATGGCGGCGCATCCGGCTTATGGCATTTGAGACGCAACTCGGCAATGGCATTGCACGACCAGGTGGGTGAATCATTCTCACCGTTGCACTGCAGAAAGAAGCCCAATGCCCGATCATTCGGTATGACCATTATCTTCCATGGCAGCATGCGAACATACACTGGCTGCGATAGATGTTGTTGCTTGATTTGGCAAACATTCTCAACGGTATAGGAGAATACCGTTTCCGAACGGAATTGATCCTCCTTTGTCTCGTCGTCCATTGGCATCTCTTGCTCGTTGCCAAACGATGTGGAGCTGCTTTCGGCCAACAATTGTTGTGGTGGCACGTTACCGTTCTCACTGGGCAGTTGCGGTTGTTGCTGCTGCTGTTGTTGTTGTTGCTGTTGTTGCAACTGTGGATGTATCAAATTCTTAAATTTGGGCAATTGCGGCGGCGAGTTTGTCTGTTGTTGTTGTTGCTGCTGCTGTTGTAGGTCGCTTGTGATTATTTCGACCTCTTGGGTATCCTGGGTGTCCATAGCTTCGATAGACTGATCTGTTTCAATGTCCATCTTATTTGGCCCTTGAATGGTTGCTTTCAATCGGCTACCGCAAACGCTGCCGCTGATTTTCCTGCCTTTCCTGTTTCCGCCGTTCTTATTTTTCTTTTTCTTGTTTCGTTTTCCTCAATTTGCTTTCGATTATTATTATTATTGTTTATGAGTACTAAATTGTTTTTGTTTCTTTTTCTCTTTCTTCCTCTCTCTCTGTTGGAATTTTCTTCTTCTTTGCTGATTTGTTATCGTGCTGACATTCGATTTCGATTGCGTTGCGCTTTATGTTGCAGCAGCCGCCTTGGTTGTCTAAAAATCAAATGGAAATGGGCAACAGAAGGAGAAACATCGATAAATAAACATATGTACGCAAACACACAGTTAGTTAAGCAAGTAAATATTTTAACAAAAAAAACATTTTTTTAAATAGTTCAACTGTATATTATAAAATGTAGAAAACTATGAGTAGAAATTTTTGTAGCAACATAAAATATGAGTATTTTGAATTTTGTCAAAACATTTACTTGGCACACTGTATATGTACAAACAACATGTACATATGCATGTGCTGGTCACAAGCTTGCAAATTTTTACTGTGCACGCATATTTATATGTACATACGTACGTACCTACATATGTACATTCACTCATACATCAATTTACGTATGTCATATCTTTTTTTCTTATAAGCTTTTTATGCAATTTCATACTTTTTTCTATGTACATAAAAATTTGCTCACGTTAAAATGAAATGCGCCGCATCGCTTTGTCCCAGCACACACATATAAATATATATACATACATATGTATGTGTATATGAACATATACATATGTTCATATGTATATAAACACATTTGCACGCACGCACGCATCAAGCACATCGTTTTTACACATTTACCACCGCTTGTCAACGGGCTGGCATTTCACACACAAATGCAATGATTATCACTTTTTATTTAGTTTAACTTACCTTTAAAACTGTCAAAATGGTTATATATTTGGTGTATTTGGGATTCAGGCCGCAAGCTAGTTGATGACAGGCAGCTGCTGTAAGGCTCGCACTTGAACGCAAGCGCCAACAGTCAAGAAAAAATACTTGCAAATTTTCTTCTTATTTTTCTTTCCAACCTACACTTTAATTTCTGGCGTTCTCTTCATTTGCGGTGTGTGTTGCACGACGCTTTTCTTTTTTTGTTGGTTGTTAAAAAAAAAGTCGAAAACATAAATTTTGTCAAAGCTGTTTAATTTATATGAACAACACTTGTGACGTATTTTACTCGGCACTGCAATTTGCGTTTTCGATTCATTAAAGGAAAAGGTGCAAAAAATTTAACTTTAATTTAACAAGCAAATGTTACTACGCTGCTCAAAATGGCACTGCAAAACTTAAACCAGCAGTCTTTGACGCTGCTACGCCAAAAAAGAATAGCGATAGAGTTTATCGAACAAATCATTCAGATTAAGTTCGATTGAACTGTTCACTTAAGTGAATGAAAGAACTAAATGTGGGTTCTCACTGCTTCACAAACGCTACACAAAGCAGTTCACAACGTCACAAGGCAATGTGAACACGAAATGCATTGTCACAAAACTGTGAAGTCACAAAAATGTGACACTCCAATGTAAACACCACTTTCACATTCTGTTAAAAAGTTTTACGAAGGAGATTGACAAAATTTTGATAAAAACTATGTTAACTGCTGTTAAAGTTGAAGCAGCTCAAATTCATTTTGAAAAGCACATCGAGCAAGTTGGTTTTCTTTCACATTTGTGAAAACATAAACGTCACAGCTAAAATTTTAATTATTGTTTTTCGGGACTTTAGCATTGCTATTAATTTTTATGGAAAAAATGGTCTCACAAGATGAAGCTGAGCTTGCTGCATTGGCGGTCATTGGGCTGTGGATTCTGGAAGACGACGATGATAAACCCAAAGCAAAGCGCAGCTGTTGAGTGGATGAATTAAATTTAACTCGTGAAAAAGAGGGGATGTATGCAAAGTTAAGTGAAAAGCCGCTCAAAATCAAAAATTATTTGCATATCGATGGAGCAACATTCGACCAGCTTACTTTTTGGGTCGCTCCACTTATTAAAAAGAAGACAACAAATTTTCGCGAACCACATATTCCAGAGGCATTCTGACTCCTCCACAGCTTCAATTAGTTTGTGGATGGAATCAAAACTAGAGATGTCCCGTGGGTCTCTTCAAAAAGCCCACGGCCTTCGTGCATGAAAATCGGAAAGAAATAATTTAAAAAAAAATTTTTTTTAAATAAAAATATCGGGCTGGGCTCGGGCTGGGCTTTTAAAATTTTGGCCGGGCCTGGACCGGGCCTCAAAGACTTATTTCGAGCCCAAGCGGGACCTTTAAAAGGAAGCCCGTGCCCATCTCTAGTCAGAATGACACTGAATGGTTACACGACGTCCACGGTTGATTGAATTATCCAGAGCAACAATTTTTTTAAAGAAATTAAACCTTTTCAATTGGAGGACAATTGCAAAGTGACATTTCTTTATTTTTATTCTTTTTGTGGAACTTGAAAAATAGTTCAATTCCGAACATTTTGTGAACATTTTGATTCCTTGTGATTTTTTGCGATGATCCGTCACATTGACTGGGACCGACTTTAATAAAAACGGTTTTAAATCGATTTAAATCGATTTTTCTTTGGTGGAGCAAAAATGTTTTAAGAAAAATCGATTTTTTTTAAAGGACCAGTGCTGTGAAATGCTACTTGTGACTGGGAATGTAACCACTAATGTAATGTACCATCACTAACGAGGTATTTCACAATTTATGAATCGATCGGTGAAAATGCAAGGTGAAAATGCGTAAAATATATACAGTGCTCCACAAATGTCTTCATACAGCATAAACTTGTGAAATTTGCGTGTAATAAAGATGTTTTGATGCGGTTTTCTTATATTAATCTTTTATTTACTTAAATCCCGTTCTAATGATACCAAAATTTCTTTAACCCATTAAGTACCCATCAAAAATTTTGAATTTGAAAAAAAGTCAATTTTTCAAAATTTTTCCTCGATTTTTTCCAAAAAATTTTTTGATGCAGAAAAATTCTTCAAACATTTAAGAGTGACTGCAAAAAAATTTTTTCAAAAATATTTTTGCTAGTATTTTTTATAATTTTTTAAAAATCCTAAAAATGACGATTTTAACCCCTTTTTCAACTTTTCTCACAAAAAGTAGCTTTTTTGCAGTTTTCAAAAAATTTGTGGAGCACTGTACAGTGGTCCACTAATTTCTGCATACTCCTAACTTTGTTAAGCTTTTGTTTAATAAAAAATATTTGATGCAGATTTTCATAATTTAATCTTCTATTCATTTAAATTCCGTTTAAATACTAAAAAAATTTCTTTAACCCATTATGTACCCATGAAAAATTTAAAATTTTTTGTAAAAGTCTATTTTTCAAAGTTCATGTATCTAAATGACTATTTTAACCCATTTTTTAACTTTTCATACAAAAAGTGGCTTTTTAAGGATTTTCAAAAAGTCATAAAAAATACTAGAAGAGATTTTTGAACATTTTTTTTTAAAAGACAGCTAAGCATGTGTGAGTCTTCTTCAGCTTCTTTAGCACAGACGAACAAAATAACGTTTGCTGCATCTATTCCTGTGAAAACCTGCGAACAAGAGGCGGCATTATGTTTATATTGCCACACATTCATCTGTCAAGCCAATTGACCATTTGGGATTGCTGTGCGGAACTAAAAACACTGAATTAACCCATTAATGGCTGCCCATAGATCGGCTGGTACGATTTTGACGAAATTTGGAAATGTGTGCCTAGAAGACCATAGAAGTTGAAAGAAACAAAAAAAAAATTTTTATCTTCAAATTTAATTTTTTCGATTTCCATACATTTTTCAGCTATCTTCGATAACATTTTGTATGCAGAAAAATAGCTAGATATTCACCTGTAAAAAACTACAAGTATAACAAGGATAACTAAACTGTTCAAATTTTATACTTATATTTTTATTATTTCTCTTTACTATGAAATAAATTTTGCCTCGATATCTCTCACATGCCCCGAGCTAGAATTTTTAAAGTGTCAATACTTTTTTGGGTATTTAAATACCCATTAGCCGTTAATGGGTTAAATCAATAAAAATATCGTTTTACTACTCTAGCGTCTTTTTTAGCTACCAACAAATGGCTATTTCTAGCTGTTTTCAAAGGCTAGTTTAGCTTTTTCATGGCCCGAAGAGTTGGCAGCACTGGTTACAAAAATTTTTTTAAAATATTTAAATTATTTTTAATTCGAATAAGTTAATTCAATTCTATCCTAGAGGAAGAAAAGCATTAAAATGAGCTTCTTTATTTTATCCAATTTTAAATTAAATTGGTCAAGTTAAACTATAACTTATTGCTACAACTGTTTTTTGTTTTTTAATTTTTTATTTAAATTGTGCCCAATAGAAATTTTTTTATTTCCGAACTGTGGACAGATTGGGGCGATCGGACCACTTTTCCATTTGTAACGGCCAAAAAAGTAAGCAATCAATTTCTTCATTTGATATAATAAAATAAATATTTGTATAATTTATAAAAATCAACATGGGTCATCATCGCATCATTTGCTAACAAATTTGGTAATTTACAGGTTATATACAAAATACATATGGAAGTTAACCGTTATCGCTATCGCTCGCTAGCTGCCCATGCTGTTGTTGTTGTTGCTATTCCTTAGAGCAGATCTTTGATGGAGCCTTCCCTGAATGCGATCACAACGTTGACAAACGCCACCTGAATTGGCCTTCCAGCAATTGTAATGGGAGCAGGCACCACACTGGCCACAACGTTGCACCTTTCGTTGCCAGCGATAAATGAGCTTGGGACTCTTGCAATATTCACAGACAAAGGCACGTCCCGTGCAGAGCTGAGTAAGAAGAAGAGTGTGATTGATTGATCTGTGATTAATTGTTGTCTGAAGCGACTCACCACACAGTTGTTCACATGCTGCTCGCTCAGCGCAATCAAGTCTTCAATGGAACGTCTCATGCTATTGTTTTGCACATCGACAAAGTCACACATGGACCACATGTCCGGGTCGTTGATTATATGCGCCGGCACCGCATTGAAGAGTGCCTGCTCCCTGTGCAGATACAAATAAACAATATCAATTGCAGTCTGTCTGTCTGTCCAGTCGGGCAAGTCAAACTCACCTGGTGGCGAAACGACAGGCGACAATGAAGTCCCGCACATATTTCAACTGCTGACGTCGTCGACGCTCCTTGGCCAATACGTTTTGCTTAGCATACAGCTGAGCATTGAGATCTGGGACATGGAAGAGCGGAAACGTGTACATTTGCTCGATGAGGCGATAGGCGAACGAGCTGACCGCATAGCAGCGAAAGTCCCAGGACTGCAGAATCTTGGCGGGAATGGCCGACAGCTGATTGCGATGGCATCCCGTGCACAGATATTTGCCCAAATAGTTGCAGTAACGGAAGTGCTGCTGCAATTGTCGCGTCACGTGCATCCCGCAGCCGGCGCAACGATAGTGTTGGCGTGTCAGCAGCTGGGAACGATTTGGTGCTGGATGCTCGGTGAATATAATCTGTTGACGTGGCGGCGCCCAGGTGCGTGTGCCGCGTTGCAGGCTCGCCTGCTGCATTTCCTCCTCGTGCAGCAGCTGCTGTTGCTGCTCCTGCTGCAGCTTGGGCATTGGCAGCAGCTGCTGCGGCGTATCCTGCTCCGCGACGAGCCATTTGAGATCAGCCAGCTTGGGCAACTGTTGATCCTTGAAGCGGGATATCAATTGCAAGCCCACGGCCTCGGCGCTGTTATTATTACCATTGGCATTGTGCTGTTCCACATATGGAATGAGCAAGCTATCGCCTGTATCGGTCTGAACAGCAGCAGCAGCTTCAGCTGCAGGCTGTTGGCGACGTCTGCTCCACTTGACATGCTCAATGGCCGTGATGCACGCCTCCGAGATGCGAAAGTGGGCATTCTCCTTCTCCAGCTCCGTGTTGTTGTGCGTGTATCGCGACATTTGCAGGAATGCAGCCAGACTTTGATTGTCCATCTTGTTGGAGTTGCTGTCGCTACTCAGGCTGCATGGCGTTGTGCTGCTGCAGCTGGCGCTATTGTGCTCCTGGTTCAGCGCCTGGCTGCCCAAGATGTCGAGTGGTGCTGTCGTTGGCGTTGCCTCCGTCTCTGTCTCATAGTTGTTGTAGTCCAACATGCTCACGCCTTCAAACAACGACGGCTGATGTCGTTTGTCCAGCTTGCGTCCATTGACGGGCAAAAAATTGTCTAGCACACTGGTCGCCTCGTCGTCCTGGCCAAGATTGCGATTGTACCAGCTTGTGTACAGCGGAGGCGAGCCAAAGAGATTGCTCAGAAAGCTGTTGATCGGGCTGGCACGCTTGACGCACTGCATCCTCTTCGAAGAAGTGGCGAGATTTGTTTTCGGCGTCGTGTTGTTGTCGTTGTTGCTGGCGCTGCTCGTTTGATCCGTCCAGATCTTGATGTCATCACAGTTGATCAGCTGGATGCGTCGTGGCGCCGGCGACACTTGACTGCAACTACTCGCCGTGCTGATGCTGGAGCCGCTCAACGGTGGCAACTCACTCCTGCCCCAACGGGCCAGCGGACTGTTGTATGTCTGACAACGAGGGCGCGTCACAGACGCTGCTCCTGCACCTGCACCTGCTCCAGCTCCAACTGCATCCATGCTTACATCGCTTTGGTAAAGACTGGGCAAACTCTTGATGCGCCGCAACAGATTACGCTGCTGCTGTGGACGACACGGCCAGTGCTCCTCCTCGGGCACCACATGTAAACGCTGCGTCATCACCTGGCTGAAATTGGGCTGTGAGCAGGTGCGTCGATGGCGTCGCTTATGCAGAGGCTCCAGCTGGCTCAGCAGACTGCTCTGGTCCAGCTGGATGGCCGTGAGGCAGACAAACAGCGCGGTGGCATGTCCGCCATGCCGCAGATATGCCACGTCCCGTTGGTAGTACGTGTCGAGCAGCTCCTTGTCCGCCACCAGCGACTGGATGCAACGCGACAGACAGCGCGAGTGCAAACAGCTTGCCACCCATTGTTGCAGGAACTGCGCAACGCCAACTGGGCGATCTCTCGATGTGCATCCAGGCTGGGGTTGAGGATGAGGCTGATGATGTTGCAACGCCTGTTGCAGCTCCGTGAGACGCAGAAATTCAAAGTCCTCTATCAAACGCTGTCAAAAGAAAGAGAGAGATTGAGCGAGTGGGAGGGAGGGAGCGAGTGAGAAATTAAATAAATAACTTAATCTCAAGATGTTTTACCACTTATTATCAGAGGTGCCAGATTCGCTTTTTTCCCGTCAAATCTGTTTTTTAAAAGGCCATTTGCTCGAAAAATTTGCAAATAGCGGGCAGCGGGAGTTCTGGCTTTTTTTTTGGTTTTCAGTTTTTTTTGTAAATGCCCAAATATAGGGAAAATTAAAACCCAAAATAAAAAAATGCACTTCGTGAAATGGCAAAATAATGACAGCACTACAAAATTTTGGATTGGAGTCAATTCCTATGTTGTGTATATGTTGCTCATACCCTGCAGCCCATTAAAAATGGACAAAACGGGTTTATTGGTTTTGTGAAATGCATGCAATGGGCAGAAGCAGGCGTGGCAGACTCCATAAGCTATATACATATATTTTTGTTCAGAATCAGCAGTCCAGTAGTTTACACGCCTACATACTCACAAAATCAAAAATCGAATCAGCTGATTAAGATTTGCTTTTAATCTGATTTTGAAACAGTTTCGTGAAACAGTTGTCAGCCAGATGACAAAAAAAATAAAAACAAAAGGACAACAAAATAAAATGTGAAAACTGTTTTGCCAAGTCTCTTAAAGAATAGATTGCTTGTAGAATTGCAGCTATAAAATGTTCGCATTTATTTTCATTGGCTTAGCTTAACTGCGAACATTATCAGCGGCCTTTTATCTGCGTCTTTTTAATCACTTTTCATGCTTTGGCTGCATTTCCTGCATTTAGTCTCAGAATGTAATCAATTCAAAAGACATTTACAGTCAATTTTTATTTTTCAACTTTTATAATAATTATAATCGAAGAATAATTTTTATTTTAAATTTTTATAATAAAAATTCAAAAATAATTTTAAAATAAGAGCTAAATTATAGTTTATAGTTATCGAAAAATAAGAGTTTTCTTTTAAATTTTTTGATAAAAATCAACAAATAATTTGTATTTATTAATATATGTTTCAAAAATTATAATCGTTACGGTTCCTGCTTTTGAATGAGGCAGCATTAAGCAGCTGATCGTGAAATATATATTTGTTTCAGGAATATCACTATGTAATTTTTTTCTAATTATGTCAAAACAATTACTTGACCAACTGTTTGTTGATATGTGGGCGTGTGTGTGTAATACATGTAATCGAGTAATGTAAATTAAGTTTAGACGCATTATTGCATTGTTAATTCAGGGCGTCAGTTAAGTGTTGCTGTTGGGTGGAGAGGGAGGGAGTTGTTAAGATCACTCACCAGCGTCGCACCGCTTGTGGCAGGCTGCAATAGACCGTGCTGCAGAATTTGCACACACGTCTGCACCAGCAGCTGGAAGCTATCATCGCCTTTGGTCTGAAACCAATGATTTGTGGCACGTCGCAGCTCCGTCAGCAATGTTGACAACTGCAACTGCTGTTGTTGTTTATGCTCGCGTTGTTGATAATGGCTGCGTCTGTGCGTGGCGCAGCTCCAAATTGGTGGCACACCTGTTGTTTCTGCTTGCGACATTTCCGTTGCACTTGTGAATATTGTGGTTACGGTTTCGGTCACGGTTACGGTTATGCTGTTCTTGGGTTGGTCCACTCATGGTATGCAAATATGTGTAATTGCATTGCGATCGCGTACTTCTACAATTATTTAGTAGAGTTGTGTCGTTTTGTTCTGAAAAAGATCAAATGAACGGGTCATTAAGAGGAACGAATGAACTTATTCAGCAAATTGAACTAAAAAGCCCAACTCTATTATTTAGAGGTGTATAGGGTTGTAGACAGAGCTGGAGAGATATCGATGCTAACATCGATACATCGATGTTTTTATGTTTGCAGAAAAGCATAGTACGCTCTAGCCGAAAATATGTTAGCAAAACCAAAACTCCATATAAAAAAAGTTTGCAAACATGCTCGAAATTATTTTGTAAGGCCATTTCTAAGGTACGCTGTACCTAAATATGGGCAGCTCAGAATATTTTTCGGTGTCTTACAACACTGTTTGGTAAACAGATGGCATCTTTTTTTGGCCTTTCAAAACATCGATTGCATCGTTGTTTCGACTAGTCGAAATCTTTTTGAACAGAAATGGCGACCAACAAGTAGCAAAATAAAAGCCAAATGGTGATCTTGGAACACAAAGAGCAAATCAGAAGTGCAACAGAGGTCAATATTGTGGGATTTGACCGAAAAAAAAACATTATGATGGGATGTTTATAATTAATAAATTTTAATTTAGTAATAAGGGTATTAGTCGCTGCCACTTCTCTTATCCTGTCCATTTTCTCTTTATTTTTGTGCTCAATGTTATTTATTTGTTTGTTGTGCACAGCTGACGAACAGTGAGACCACAGCAGCATAAGACCAACAATCTCTCAACTTTTAAGTGATTTTTGGTATTATGCTGTCACACTGAAGTTTGTAAGGCTGGACTTCAAAACATCGAACATTTCGAGCGCCCAAAATGCTTTCAGATAGAGCGTACTTCGCTAAAACACCGATGTTTTTTTCAAGCATCGATGTTTATCAACACTGCATTTAAAGTTGGCTGTTAACAGATTCGAGAGTTAATAAGTTTGTAATTCCACATTTATTTTGAAATATTGTCTTGTAATAATTGTATTTGAATATTTACTTATAAATATAGCATTTTTAGATGAACACGAATGAAGCAATGGAGCCATTGCGGGAAGCTGCCATGACATTCTTAAGCATACCAGCAACATCCACGGCTTCTGAAAGGACGTTCGGTAAGGCCGGCAAATTTTCAATGTGCACATGCATTATCAATAATGCCCACGATGGGAATAATGTTTGTTATTTTATTAAAAAATATATAATATAAATATACAAATAAATTATCATAATATAACATATTTGTTTTCACTTTAACCTTAAGTTATGCGAAGTATTCGTCTTGGAGAGTGAATTTAAGCAATCAGTTCCGAAAAACATCGATGCTCAATACATCGATGCTGTACTGTAAAAGCATCGAAAACATCGATGCTTGGAAACTCTCCAATAGTGCTGGGACCGATTTAAAAAAAAATAGATTTTAAATCGATTTTTTCTTTAATGAAGTAAAAATCGATTTTGTTTTTAAGAAAATTGAATTTTTAAAAAAGGACTGGTGCTGTGAAATGTTACTTGTGACTGGGAATTTAAAGGCGCGTATTTAAAGGCGCGTATACACAAAATGTACTTCAGAATAGCTGTTTTTCCATCTCTAATATGAATTAAACTAGGTTAATTTTAGTCATTTGAATCTGAATTTATTTTATTTTGCTATTATTTTCCTATTTTTTGTTATTAATGATGAACTGTTAAATAACATAACAAATTGTGATAAGTAATATCAATAACATCTGCAAAGCTTCGGAAACACTTAGGTTTTGTTTTTAATAATTATATAATTTTATGACATGGGCAAGCTCCTTACCACTGTTGCCAATTTGTCCTTTTTGCGGACAGATTTGCGGATGATAAGAAAATTTGGAAGAAATAATATAAAAATATGGTACTGTTTTTAAGCATTCTGTTATTTTATTTCTACCTTCTTTCCATTCTTATTCAGAAATAAAATAAAAGTTTGCTAAAAAAGGAGTACCATAATTTTTATTATTTCTTTAAAATTTGACTATTCAAATCTGTCAATTTTTTAACGGACTAATTTTGGCAACGCTGCCCCTTACTATAGTCGAAAAAGAGTAGTACGCTCTAGCTTAAAACATTTTGGACGCTCGAAATGTTCGATGTTTTGAGGTCGGGCCTTACAGAATTCAGTGTGACAGCAAAATACCAAAAATCACTAAAAAGTTGAGAGATTGTTGGTCCTTTGCTGCTGTGGTCACACTGTTGCGTCAGCTGTTCACAACAAACAAGTAAATACAATTTCAAATAATCAAAGTGACAAAATTGACCAAATGGACTTGATCAGTGAAGTAGCAGCGACCAATACCATAATTTTCGGATTAACGGCCTCTGCAATACTTTCCCATGCACTTTTGATAAAAGTCGCATCAAAATGCTTTTTATCAGTCAAATCCCATATTAATGGCCTCTTTCTCACGTCTTCAATTAACCTTATGCGTTCTTCATTTTCGAAGACATCAATTAGGCTCTTATTTTGCTGCATATTTTTTCCCGCCATTGTTGTTAATAGATTTCGACTAGTCAAAACAACGATTCAATCGATGTTTTGAAAGGTCAAAATATAGCTGCCATCTGTTAACCAAATAGTGTTGTAAAACGACAGAAAATATTCTGAGCTGCCCATATTTAGGTACAGCGTACATAGGTTTAGAAATGGCCTTACAAAATAGTTTCGAGCATGTTTGCAACCCTTTTTTTTATATGGAGTTTTGGCCTTGCAAAATATTTTCGGCTAGAGCGTACTATGCTAAAAGGTAAAGAAGAACGTAACGGAACTGAACCGAGTCCGAGCGCATGTTCAGTAGGCTGGACAAAAAGATTTAGATCGTCGAGCTTTGGCTATTACAATAGCTAATAGCGAAACTTTATTATTAATAACGAATTTTATTTATTTTTATTTTTACAATACTTAAGTTAATACCAATTTTAAATTTTAATTGGAAAACTATAGATGGTTTGAAAAAAAATATCGCTGACTATCGATGGTGCCGACTATCGATAGCTCTCCACCTCTTGTTGATATAATATTGATATATCGATAGATATTTTTTGGAGATGAAATATTTTTAAATGTTATTTTTTAATAAAAGCTAGAGCAAACAGATTTGGTACACTGATTTCTATAAGTCGTATAAAGATCAGACAAATAGAAAGGTGGTAATGACTGATTAAAGTTTAAATAAGTAACGGGTATCCAATAGTCGGGAGCTCGACTATAGCCCTTCCCACTTGTTTAATCTTCAAGCGACCAAAATCGACTTTTATTGAGATGAATAAAAGTAAAATATTTTCATTTTATTTCAATAAATTATAAATTGATTACATGAATATATGCCAGCAGCATATTCATCTCGTTTATTTGTTCATTTTGAAATGCACTACTGCGTCTTTTTCTCGTCCTTGGCGGATTTGGATGCGGGTTCATCCTTGAAATGCAAAAAGACAAACGAGAACACAAACAGTCCAATCATCATGGAAAAGGCGCTGGTGTAATAGGGGAATGCGCTGGGTATGAAGCGTTCATACTGTGTGTGCTCCAATGGGCGCACCGACACCTGTGTGGTGTTGTAGAGATGTGTGTAGCCGACGCGATCGTAATCAACCTTAAACTGATAAACACCATAGACATCGGGAATCTTAAATTTGCCTTCGTAGCTGCCGCCATTGGTTTGCTTGAGGAAGGTGCGAACAAATGGATCGATGCGCACAAACTCCAGCTGGATATCGTTAGCCTTGAATGGCTTCCATTTGCCTTGGACGAGCTCCTCAATGGCAATGGTGTAGACAACGGGATCGGTGATGGTATAAGCCTCCTCTGGTGGATGGCTCTCGCCTTCCTTATTGTGCTGCACGGATGCAACACGCAGCCTTCCATTCTCTCCGAACACCCATTGACTAATGGCTTCGGCAACAGCCTGATTGCCGGCCTGTTTGTGGAAGACACCGCTCTGCGCATACTGCACGGCCATGGTGAAGGTCTCGTCGGCAAAGAACTGCAGTGATCCAGAGAACACAACGCGGGCATTGTTGCGTGCCTGCAGAGCAGCAATTAGCAAAGTATTACGACCCACAGCATGGGGATAGTCCGAGATGCTTGACTCCGGTTTGTAGCTATAGGCACTGCTTTCGGCCGTCAACAGTTTCAATACCAGGGGATTCTCCTTGTCGGCAATAAGCCCAGTGCCGCGGTACAACAACGGAGCTGCATCCGCCTTCCGATTCTCCTTGCCGACAACGCTGGCTGCATCAATTAAATTTTGGGCGGAGGTTAAGATCGTTGTGTGATCACCGGCATCGCTGACGTCATAGTGCAGGTGATCAATGACAGCTGCGTTCTCCTCATCCAGCTCAAAGCCGCACTCGGAGGCAAATTCACGGAGAGCATCGCCCGACTTTTCACTGCCGGCAACCAAGACGTTGCCTCCGTCATCGACGAATTGCGAGAGACGCTCGACGCTGATGTCGCCGCCAAATTCCTCCACGCTCGGTGCAAAGATAATCACATTTTTATACAAGTACTCGCCATATCGGGACAGCAACAGCCCAGAGTCATCTGCTAGTTTATAGGTCAATTTAAATCCACGATCTATCAAATACAAAAATTGTACACGTCAGAGTCTATGCTTGTGTGTGCGTGTGTGTGTGTGTGTGATGCCGGTTACCTTGCAATGATTTGAAGAAAATTGAATGAGTTTCACGGATAGCCAAATTGTCTAACAATACGAGTGTATTGGCATCAGATTCCAGCACTGCATTGCAATTATTTATAGCAACAATTGCAAAAGCAATTAATAAAATCTTCCACATTCTTAAGCCGGATGGATGAGTTTTACAGTTTTTTTTTTTTGGGTAGGGGTTAGAGTTGTGTCGTTTCGTTCGAAAAGTTTAAATGAACGGGTCATTAAGATGAACGAATGAACTTATTCAGTCGACTATACCGATTATTTCGCAGCTGGAATTCAGTCAGTAATTTCTTAAAAAAAATTTAAATGTCTTAAAGAAATACAATTAGAATTATATAGTTCCCCGATTGTATTCAATTTATTCTTTATTTACATGTAACAATGTTTCAATTTCACTTACTTTTAAGTTTTGAACAATGTGAAAGGTTACTTAAGCCCAAAATAAAAAACCAATTTACTAATGGGATTCCGGTAAGCATTTTAGATTTGGCTTAGATTATTTTTAACCAAATCTAAATTAGTGATGTAAATTTGAGTTGAAACATCGATGTCGATGCTCCTCGATGTTTTCAAAATTTAACATCGATGTTAGTTGATACATCGGGTCGAAAAATCGATGCATCGATGTATCTCTCATGTTTGAAAACCATACCATTTTTAGAAGAAAACTCGAATTTCTTAGATTAGTTAAGCTCAGCTTTCTCTTAAAAACGTATGCTTTCATAGCAGCTTTAAAGTTTTAAAAAGTTTTTATCTTAAAAGTATAATCACAAACTACAAGAGATCTTTTTGATGAGAACTTTGAAAGACATATGTAATCCTTCTTGTAGCTATAGTACTCTGACTAATTTAAATAAATTTACTCACTTAGACATTGCAAACACTGCCCAAATTACTATAAACTTATTGTCAGAGCGGCGAAAATGGCGTGTTGAAAGTGCGGCAGCCGATGTTTTGCAAAACATCGATGCATCGCCATGCAACATCGATAAATCGGCTTCAACAAAAACATCGGAAAACTAATCTAAATCAGTTGACGGAACGACCCTTTTTGCCCACTGATTAGTTTTAGATTTCGTGAACAGCTGACAACCTGGACGAACAACTGATTGACAACTAAAAAGTATACAAAAAATAGGGCGTAATTGTACAAAATGCCGGAAAAGGAAATTTATTATTATTATTAAACGAAAGTTTGCTCATTGAAAATGTTTTTATTGAATATTCGCAGATTTCCAATGTAAACAAAAACCAACTGTCACACAACTGTTTGCAACCAAATCGAAATCAAAACGAAATCAGTCCCAGAGCTGATTTCACGAAATCAATTAGTAAGACCACATTTCCCTGATTTGCTCTGGGCACACTGAACATTTTGTATGGAGCAGCTGTGAACAGCTGACTGCGAAATCTAAACCAAATCTAAAACGCTTTCCGGAATCCCATTACTCTTTTTTTCTTATTTTCAATAAGCTAGGGTATAACCCAAAAAATAAAAAGATAATCCTGAATCCAATTGGCACTTGTCGTCTATTTTATTTAAAAACTTAAATCACATTCCTCTAAAGAGAAACAGTTGTAGCCTATTCACATCGTTTATCGTTCGTAAGCAACTGACCAGAATGACCTATTCTGCTTTCATCGTTCATGACCAACTGAATAGAAACCATCTCGTTCATAGTTCATGACTAACACATTGGTCAATTAAATTTATTTAGAGAAATACAATTCTATACAACTGTGTGGCAACCTTGCCCAAAAAAAAACAAAAAAAATGGCAGCCATCAGACACGGATAACTCAATTCCAAATAAAACTCGATTTTAACAAATGAGTTAAATGTGGAATTTGTTTAATTTTGAAGCTAGAATTTTGAATATTGCACTTGATTTTTTGTTGAACTTTTGTCGATTTAAAAAAAATTTTTTTTTTTAAATTTCTTACCAAGCTTACCCATGCGAAGAGTGACGTGCACCAAACAAACATCCTCTAAAATGAACTTCAAAATTTATAGTTTCTTTTGGTTTATTGATTTATTATTGAATCATAAAATAATTTCTTTAATTTCGAGCCGCGAGTAGTGATGTAAAAAACATCGTTGCATCGAGCATCGATGTTTTTTGGCGATATTTCTCGATGTTTTCCGATGTTTTTGCAGATGCCGATATATCGATGCTGCATGGCGATTCATCGATATTTTGCAAAAACATCGGATTAATTTCACAATTTTGCGTATTTATCGTCCGTTGTCTCATCTTCAATACGCTATTTTTGCACTGCCAAAGTATCCAGGCTTTATCAATTTGATGAACACAGTTGGACCACGTTATGAAATACCCTCGAGGTACAAATTAACGAAATGGGTAGATGAAAAGTACTCGGAAATGAAAGAAGTTTGGAAAACACGGTTAAATGACAAGACACTAACCTTGACAATGGATGTGTGGAGCGATATAATTTCAATGCGCAGCTTTTTGGGCATTACAGCTCATTTTCTGTGGTAGCAAGAAATGTCTTAATTGACAATTGGAGCCTTGGAGCTAAGCGGGCGTCACACAGGAACATATTTAAAGCCCAATTTACACGATCGGTTTCCGACCGACACTTTTTGACCGATGGAAAATGTTGCCAAAAAAATGCACCAAAAAATTCCATTCTTACGTATTATGTTCGCTTCGATGACAAACCGACGCTCTAAAATTTTGCGTGTTCACACGAGACCGACGATTTATTAACGTAAACTGTCGGTCGGAAACCGATCGTGTAAATTGGGCTTAAGCGAAATGCTGGAAAGTTGTTGTTCAGATTGGCGCATCGAAACGCACAGTGTTATAGCCGTTGTCACTAACAGTGGAGCAAATATTGTCAAAGCCGATGACATAGCATTCAGTCGTCAGAAGCACCTAAAGTGCTTTGCGCACACTCTCAATCTAATGCCCAGTTCACACTGAGCAACATTTAACATCTGCCATCAAAATTTTTGATGTGCCTATAGTTTTACCCGTGCCGAAATTTCCCCATCCGTTCCACCGTCTCCTACTGATGTTCCTATTTCAAACGTTTCTAATCGGTTTGGAGCTGATTTTTTTCGAATGCAGCACTAGAAATTTGCCATTCGGTACGAAAATGTAAACAATGTCAACTACAACAACATTGCAAAAACAAATAAAACAACAAACAAAAAAATGAGAATTGGCTGAATCATGTGAGTAAAAAAGGTTTTAAAATATTTTCGCATATATTTATTGTTTTTTTTAATTAAAAGAGCTCAAGAAAGGAATTACTAGCATAAATTGGAGACCTAAGAGGAGCGCTCAAGAGGTACCACATTTTAAGCGCATGCGCTTAAAACCCAGATCTTCTAGTGGTTGGATAGATGTCCGTACAAAAATTGACTTGCCGACCATGAATATCTGCAGTAAGTGTATGTAATTGATAATATTAGTACTTTAATAAAGTACAAGGAATGTCCTTATTGCAGTTTTTCATAAAATATTTGGTAGACTCGATCGAGTTTGATCTAGAGGTGCCTGCGTGAAGTACCAGTACCAACACCAGCCAGCTCGAAAACAGTGTCCTGCAGCAAAGCGCACCAAGCCGAGCAGCTTAAAATAGTTCGGAAGAGGCTGCACGTGAAGAAAGAGCAGCGCAAATCTTGCGAGGAGTATCATAGGCATTACTTTAAAAAATTACCTCCAACTCACTTAAAATAAATAAATAACTTAAAAATATCTTAACTTGTTTAATTTCAATTTTATTTTTTAATTATAAGTTATCCAGTTTGTGTATGCTATTAAAATTGGCTGTCAGCGCCAGTCGACTTCTCGGTCGTGGTCTGCCTTCTGATCAATCTTGACCATTTCGTTGGTTGTGTCGAATGTCACCAAACATAGCCATGTCCTCATCAAAACTCATTTTATATGAAGGTCAAAATTTTACAATTTTGTTTACAAAATTTTGACGTGAAGTGATAAATTGATGTTAGATGTTGGCTATGTGAATCTGTGTTTCACATCTTCCATCATTCCCATGCGTTCCCCGTAGATTAGCTCAGTGTAAAAAGGCTATAATTGCACGATCAGCCATCCAAAGCGAGTCTGTTAATGAATGCATAACTGAAATAAAAACAATTGTTACCTATTTTAAGCGGAGATGCAGAGTTGCTACGAAAACATAAGTTTTTATTTGTTATTTTACTTTTAAAGTTAAAAACTGCTATAAAACTTAAAAGACTGATATGAAAGCACACATTTTTAAAAATAAATCACCTTTTGAAAAAAAAACTTGAAGGTTTGAAACCGTGGGACATACATCGATGCATCGATGTTTCGACCCGATGTATCAACCCAACATCGATTGTTAATTTTTAAAACATCGATTGACACCGACATCGATATTTCCACTCAAATTTACATCACTAGCCGCGAGAAAAGAAAATGGAATTGGTTCAGTGTTTGGTTGCTCATGAGTAAGTGAACAAAAAAGAGTTATTCACTTAGTGAGCAAGTGATTAATCAGGCTCATTTCAAATTGTTCGTATTTCTCATCAGTTGCTTGTTTTGGTCAAGAATTTATTACTTTACATCTGAGCCATGAATCGGTGCTTTTCGACCATCGATATATATTATTGTAAAAATTGTTACTTTAAATTCATTTTACTATTTTTAAATATACGATTTTAGATGAGTTCTCATATATTCGGCCAAGTGCTTACCATGTTTTTTAAATTATTTATAATATTCGACTTATCGATATTTAGATCGATCGATTTAAAAATCGTAACTGGTTTGCAATCGATGTTTATGTATCCCTAATGCGAACAGATGACAGCTTTAATATGAAACGATAGAAACGGAACAGGGAAACGTCGACAACAAATTCTTTATGCAAGAAATTTCAAAATATTGAGATTCTTTTTTGATTAAAATAGGAAATAATTCAGAAAATTCAGGAAACTTGACTATGTTCGTGCTAATTTTATAAGCTAATAATTAATTTAAAGAAACTGTTGTATAATATACAAAATACTGAATGAAATATAAACTTTATAATTTAAGAAATAAAAAAAATTTCAATTTATTTTTAACTAATTTAAGGAACTTGAGTGTATTGATCAATAATTAATTTTTGCTGGTTTTCCATCCCCAGCAGTAGCCCCCGGGTTGTATTTTCAGTTTGTTTATGTATTTTTTAACTCATATGTTTCGATATATGCTAGATAATCGAGTAAATAAATACCAAATCCCTAGAAATTTACACTCATGACTAATTTATAAATTAAATGATTTTTGCAAACAATAGGATTTTAATATAAAGATAAAATATATTTAATTTTTAATAAACGAAATTTTTTCAAATATAATAGGAAAATAAAGAGGGCATATACATACATATATGAATACGTGTTTATGTGTATACATATTAAGATTCTAAAAACACCCTTGTGATGATCAAATAAAATCGAAGAAAATTTGTGTGTTGGGTATTTCTGACCTCACTAACACACGTTCACACACAGCTGCATTATTCCAACAATGTTTCTCTCTTTATAAACTGAGAGAGTTGGGAAGTACAGTCAGACGAGGAACGCAAAATGAAACATGTGTATGTAGCGAGCATATCATTGTGTGTGTATATCATACACAATACATGCATTTTTTGTATTTGTGTTGAGGCGAAAAACAAACGCATACATTCATATAAATGTGAGTGTATTATTGGAATGGGATGGGGATGCATACATACATATGTACATACATATGGACAAACTTGTGTATGTAGATTAAAACGTACATGTACATACATACATCTCTACACATGCATAGGTAAATGTGCATACATACATTTTATACTAACTTACAGATGTATGTACATTAGGGTGTCCCTTATTTGGTCAAAGTCAACATTTTAAAACGCATACGGGCTAGTTCTGTTCATTAGGTCCTAAAGCACTCAGAAATAAATTTTTACCTTAATCGGAGTATGATAACCCGTGCCGACTTGGATCGGAAAATTTTAAAATTATATAAGACAAAAAAAAATTTTTTATTTTTTTTTTAATTTTTTATTTTTTTATTTCGTTCATTAGGTCCTAAAGAACTCAAAACCAAATTTTCACTTTAATCGGAGTACGAGAACCCATTCAAATTTGAATCGAAACATGAAAAACAGTATTTTAACCCTGATTATACATTTTTCGATGATTTTTCATGTTTCGATGCAAATTTGAATGGGTTCTCGTACTCGGATTAAAGTGAAAACTTGGTTTTGAGTTCTTTAGGACCTAATGAACAAAATAAAAAAATAAAAAATTAAAAAAAAAATAAAAAATTTTTTTTTGTCCCATATAATTTTAAAGTTTTCCGATCCAAGTCGGCACGGGTTATCATACTCCGATTAAGGTAAAAATTTTTTTCTGAGTGCTTTAGGACCTAATGAACAGAACTAGCCCGTATGCGTTTTAAAATATTGACTTTGACTAAATAAGGGACACCCTAATGTACATATGTACGCTTATTTGATATGTACATACATACATACATTTGTTAGTATGTACAAACCCTTTTAGCTTATTTGTTGTTTTAATGTTGTATGGAAAGTTTATGGGAACATTTATAATTCTACATATAGAAGATCAGATATATTTAACATATGTACATATTGAACATATGTACATATGTACATAGTTACACCTAAAAATAATACAAATATGTATGTATGTATGTATGGTTATCCATACAGAAAATATATATACATAAGTACATACACATATTGATGTTTGTATGAACCTTTGTATAAAAAGTAACAAGCCAAAAATGTTATAAGGCCTGTTTCCCTCCACCACGTGTATACACACACACACACACACTCAACACACTGAACACTCATTGGGCAGCAGGAGAGAAAGTGCGCTCAGTAAACTGTACTCAGAGCCAAGGTGAATTTACTAATAAGGTGACGTCGTCCGATGTGGTGAGGCTACAGACAATAAAAAAAACATGCGACACACAACCTCTTTCGACAACGTTTGCAGGCATACTGTCAAATGTTTGTAGCCTCGAAAGAGAGCAGCTGTGGTGACAACGTTACCTTATAGTAAATATACCTTGCTCAGAGCATGCCGCCCGCCGCTCGTTTGCTTTAGTTCGCTCTCTTACTCGCTTACTCTCTCACTCTCTTGCACACAGACGCACACAGACAACACACACAGTTGCGCACTCAACGCATACAGCAGTCGGTCTGGCGCTAACCAGGCTGGGCTATGAAGCACAGTAAGGCAGAGACGGCTATTCAATTCAATAGCCTTTGCATTCGTTGTTGGTACTCTCTCTGTGTGTGTTTTCAATCAAGCGAGCGGCGCGCGAACCTCATCTTTTCTTTCCGCATTGATACCAACAAAAACACATTACTGCAATAATAAAGCACAAGCTGCGTTTGTGGCGTCGTTTGTTTATTTTTTAACTAACTAAAAACAAACAACAAAACAAGAGCAATAAAACAACAACAACAACAGCGAAAACAACATAAACTCTCAAAGCTCGCGTTGCGTTCCGTGTGTTCCGTTGTTCGCTGTGTTACGACGATTCGCCGTAAGAATCGGTAACATTTTCAAATTACCGTTTGGCGTCTCTGACTCTGACTTTGACTCGGGCTCCGTTTTGTTCCTTCGTCGTCGTCTTACATACATACTTATGTGCATACATATGTATAATAATCAATATAACGTACATACATACATAGAAATAAAAACGATTGCTAGTTGGAACTGGCTTTCAACTTATTTTTGATCCATTGAATTTTGTGGTGTGTGCAGTGCAAGAATAGGACATAACTGCAAAATATACAAATACAATAATTAAAATATAAAACTATTAACAAAGTTGAACTTAACTGAGACTCCCCTTGTTCCCCGAAATCGGCTAAAACCATGGAACACTTTCATCAAATTCAGGTAAGCTTAAGTGCACATACATACATACGTATATATGATGTACCCACAAACATACATACACACACACAGATGTACAAATCTTTGCACAAACTATTCTGGCTTTTCTTGGTTTTGTTTGTTCACATTGCATCCACATAGTTAATGATTTTTCCCGCCAACAACAAATTAAATTGGCAAACACGCACTACTTAAATTGTTATATATACGCATTGCATATGTACGTGTGTTTTATTTAATACATACACACACACATATGCGACGCATGAGAGAGTATGGAAATTTTACAGTGGCCAAGCTGGAATCTCACTGCATACATACATATGTATGTATGTATAGGTGCACACTTGCAGACGTACATACATATGTATGTAAAGCATATAAAATACATAAGTATGTATGTCATACTAGCAGCGTCGCCATGAATATATATGTACATCCATATGTACATACACTTACAAGCAAAATTTTATTTTGCGTGCGCATCTATGGTCGCCATTTTTTATTTTATTTTGTTTCTTCGATGTTTACGTACATTTGTATGTACAAATGTATGTATGGTGTTGTTAATTTAGAACACATCCGAAATTGCATACAACAATATAAAATTGGAAATGACATGTGCCTCGATATTTAAAATGCTACACAAACACATGTGCATGAGGCATACATACATACATTTATACTTGTGTACATATGTATGCACTGCTATGTAAATACACACACATATGTATCTATGAAAACTTGAATATGCAAACAACATCGAAGCTTGCGTAATCTGAAATTGGCTGTATATGTATAAATGTACGAATGTATGTACATGTGCCCCATGCGAATTCTCTTTGTACAGTGTGGGGCTCTTGCTATGAGAAGACAACTACAACTATATATACATCCATACATATGTACGTGCATGAGTGTATGTGTGCATAAACTCGAAATGCTTTGTCAGTTCTCTTCTCTCATTGTACAACCATTTTGTTTTTAGTTTTGTATGTACATTTTATTTCCACAAGTGTACGCAACTATATGTGCTGATATACATATTTACATTAAAATTATGTTTTTTAATTCATTATGTGTATTATTAGTTTACAAATTTAAATTGCATGTACATTCGTTTCTATGTTTCGCCAGTGTTGCCATCATAATTTGCATGAATAGTTAAGACACCCCTGGCATAAGAAGAAGGATGAAAGACAAGCCGATAAACTGGTTCATGAACTGAATGAACCTGCTCATTATAACAAACGTGACTTTATAAAATCCATTTCCATTTGTTGCGTTTGTTTCACTGATTGCTTTGGATACAATTAAAACGCAAACAGCTGACTACCGCTAACAATACAATGAACTGTTTTTGTTTATATTTTTTTTACTGTAAATATGTATGACAGTACATACATCTATATGTACATGTTTGTTTGCATGCGTACATACATAAATATGCATAGCAACTTGTTTACATATTGTACGCAAGAATTGCTAATAAGAAAACGTAGCGTGGTGTGGATAAATCTGAATGGAACCATTGAGAAATGAAACACGTATCACAGATGTTACTCCCTCAACCGTTTTGAGCTTGTGCTCATGCGCGTTATTCACTGAATACTTTCATGTGTACATACATTGCATGTTTTTATGTATGTGTGTGCGTGTGTGTATTCATATGAGCGTGACAGCAACAGCGAGAGTTGATCGTTTTTGGCGCCAAACGCCAATGGTAATTTAGCATGATCTGTGACTTTTCTCTCTTATTTTCGTATACCTCTTACGTATGCCAAGTTTATACGACAGTTTAAGTCGCTTTATGTGAAATCGAGTTAAGTTCCACTACATTTATGAAAACTTATTGAATATTTTTTTAAGTTGCAATTTTTTAAAAAATCAACTAAAATTAAATAAAAAAATTAACTAAAGCAAAAGTGATTATTGGTAAATGAGACTTAACTCTGTCTTATAAACTTGGTAGTGGACAATTCTAATTGCGATTTATCGTTGATTAATTAGGCACGTCTATATAATGGGCTAGGTCAGTTTTGTTTCTGCATTGATATGTACATACATACATACAAATATATGTATAAATTTGTTAGTATTTTTAAATTGGGTTGTTGTGCCGAATAAAATAAAAATAACATGGCAAACCCAATTTATGATAAATGATGAATTTATAAAAATAATTGAGTTGGTGATTGGTGGGCGATGCCATTGTGAGAGTTGTTTATTTGTTTATTACTCATTTGATATTGTTAACTCGTATTATGGCATCGCATCCAGTCACACACACATTCACATATATACACATTTACATATACATATACATAAACATATACATATACACAACCATAACAACAACAACCACAACAACAAACTATTGATCAGCAAACAATTCAACACTATCAGCAGCAACTGGCTGCGCAGCAACAACAACAAGCGGCTGCAGTACAACAACAACAATTGCAACAACATCAAGTTGTTGTCCAACAGAATCAACAGCAGGCGCATCAAAATAGCTCCAATACCACGGCTGGCGTTGGCACCCAACAGCTATTTACATACAAAATGGCCAGTAGTTTCCCCAATCCAGCCACGACAATGGCACAAGTTGTTGCCACCTCCAATGCGGCCACCACTGGCTACGATTACCGTCTAAATATGGCACAGGCCGCAGCGGCCGCTGCAGTTCCTGGCTCCCAATGGTGGTACTCGGCTGCCAATCAGGGTCAGGTGGATGCAAACACAGCTGCCCAGTTGCAGCAGCAGCAACAGCAGCAGCAACAACAGCAGCAGCAACAGCAACAACAGCAGCAACAACAGCAACAGCAGCAACAACAGCAACAAATGCAACAACAGCAACAGCAACAAAATGTCATCAACTCGGCCGGGGTAAGTTTCAACTTAACTTTTAATCAATCATTTAAAGCAGCGGCGGGCACGAAATCTGAATTCTACCTAAGTTGGGAGCAGCCGCTGCTCCCAGCGCCACTGCGTGCCCACCGCTGATTTAAAGGGCTGCATTTATTTATTAAATTCATTCTCATTTTCATATTCATATTCATATTAAACAGAGCCCAATGGTCAGAGGAGGAAAAGCCGATGCGAAACCCAGAGGCCGAATGACCGCCTATGCATACTTTGTACAAACATGCAGAGAGGAGCACAAAAAGAAGCATCCCGATGAGACGGTGATATTTGCCGAATTCTCCCGCAAATGTGCCGAGAGATGGAAGGTAAATTCAATTCGAGAATCGAATCAGCTGATTAAAATCAATTAACATTGGCTTATTTTACAAAATATTTAGACAATGGTCGACAAGGAGAAGAAACGCTTCCATGAAATGGCTGAAAAAGACAAGCAGCGATACGAGACGGAAATGCAGAATTATGTGCCGCCCAAGGGTGCAGTTGTGGGACGCGGCAAGAAAAGAAAACAGATCAAGGACCCGAATGCGCCAAAACGTTCATTGTGAGTTCGTAGCAAAATCCTCTACTAACAATAACATTAAATATATCATTTAAAATATATATATATATATTAGGGTGTCCCTTATTTGGTCAAAGTCAATATTTTTAAACGCATACGGGCTAGTTCTGTTCATTAGGTCCTAAAGCACTCAGAAATAAATTTTTACCTCAATCGGAGTATGATAACCCGTGCCGACTTGGATCGGAAAATTTCAAAATTATATGGGACATAAAAAAAAAAATTTTTTTTTTTAATTTTTTATTTTTTTATATTGTTTATTAGGTCCTAAAGAACTCAAAACCAAGTTTTCACCTTGATCGGAGTACGATAACCCATTCAAATTTGCATCGAAACATGAAAAACCATCGAAAAATGTATAATCAGTGTTAAAATACTGTTTTTTCATGTTTCGATGCAAATTTGAATGGGTTATCGTACTCCGATCAAGGTGAAAACTTAGTTTTGAGTTCTTTAGGACCTAATAAACAATATAAAAAAATAAAAAATTAAAAAAAAAAATTTTTTTTTTTATGTCCCATATAATTTTGAAATTTTCCGATCCAAGTCGGCACGGGTTATCATACTCCGATTGAGGTAAAAATTTATTTCTGAGTGCTTTAGGACCTAATGAACAGAACTAGCCCGTATGCGTTTAAAAATATTGACTTTGACCAAATAAGGGACACCCTAATATATATATATATATATTTTCATTTGTTTTTCATAGCTTGTCATAATAACACCACTAATTAATTGCCATTTGAATTGAATTTATTTTAAATTAGGTCTGCGTTCTTCTGGTTCTGCAATGATGAAAGAAATAAGGTGAAGGCTCTAAATCCCGAGTTCGGTGTTGGTGATATTGCCAAAGAGCTTGGTCGCAAATGGTCCGATGTTGATCCCGAAGTTAAGCAAAAATATGAATCGATGGCCGAGCGGGATAAGGCACGATATGAAAGGGTAAGGATCAGATCACAACTGTACTCTGTAATAGGGACTAAAATCGTAACCGTAACCGTTAACCGGTATTAACCGATTGAATTAAAAATTGGTAACCGTAACTTAAACCGTAACCGAAACAAATTTTTTTTTATTTTACGAAATTATTCTAAACAAATTAACCGTTAAGAAACCGATTCAAGCATAACGGTTATTTTCGGTTCGGTAAAGCATAAAATTATGTTAGTTATGTTAAGGTGTAATCATCATATTTTAAATCTAAATTTAATTTTTACCTCTGAACTTATTCAATTCACATCACAATAAGAATATCTTAATTTTTAAACAAGTTTTTAAATTTGTTTTGTAAACAGAATTCATACCAGTATTTCGAAACCGATATATTAAAATTTTGCGAAACCGATAACCGAAAACCTTAATGTGAAAATACATAACTGAAACCTATACTCGTTTCAGTTTGATTTGCCTTGCTCTGTAATTGCTGTTCGTGTATTAATTGAAATGCAATGTATTTTTAATAAATTGCAGGAAATGACCGAGTACAAGACAAGCGGGAAAATTGCCATGTCAGCACCCTCGATGCAAGCGTCGCTGCAGGCGCAGGCACAGGCGGTGCAGAAGGCGGCGTTATTAGCAGCTGCTGCCCAGCAGCAACACCAGCAGCTGGACGAGCAGCATGACGATGATGATGGTGACGGTGATGATGACGAGAATCAATAGGTTTAGCACTAAAATACTCTTCACTATACACACCCACACACACACACAGATATATATATATATGTATATATATATATATATATATATTACACCTATCGTTGATCATCACGAATCAAAGGAATCAAATCATAATATCGTTTGGTTAATCTATTATCAGGTTAACTGACGAGTGTTGAATATACATACATAACATACATACATACATATATATACACACAAAAGTATATATTGATAAATATACATATATGTATATGTATACATATATATATATACATACATATAATTATATAATATTAATTTTTTTTTTTAATAATAATAAGTAATCAAATTTCCATGAATTACTGAAGGAGAAAAATCACAAAGAAACCTTTTATAAGTTTTATTTTAAGAAGATAATAATAATAAGTATATATGGTTAGATTAAAATGACATTAATCTGTCGGCAAATCTTATTTTTGTGCTTCAATGATAAGTTTCTCCTAAAACCACTAAGAAAACGAATTATTTTATAAAGTGAAGAAATTCATGTCATTCTCAGCAAAACAAACAAAAAAAAACAACAAAAAGAACAAAACAAACGAAAAGAAAAACTAAAAAACGTTACCACTAATACATACATAACATATGTGTATATACATATTACGTATATTTGGTACATATTTCCCATTTATTAAAGTTAGATGATTCACCTATAATGAAACCTAAATAACGATGCGTTTAATCATTTGAGTTGAAAACAAAAACTACTCAATTGAAACGTGATAATTTCAAATACTTAACTCAGTGGCGGGTGATATCTCTCTACATAATTACATATGTATATATATAAATACATGCATACACACACAACATACATATATATACATATATATATACATAATTCAATATGTATTTATCATTATTATTTCAGAAAACGAAAAAATACTAAATTATCGCATTGGATAAACTGTCAGCATTTAAAAGCATACATTTTTATCAATATATCACATACAAGTAAATACCCAATATATTCTCGAGCTCGCAAATAACTCTCAACAAAACAGCAAAAAATAAAGAGCACACACGCTCTCTCATTGAGACGGATACTTCTCTTCGCTAGTGCTCTTCGCTCGAAAGACAGCGGAAGACACCAGCAAAGGGAAACCGCAAAAATCGGCTTTGGTCTGAGCGGAACATCTGTCGAGCGAAAACAGAATAGAATGTGTCTATTCACATGCTCTTTTCAATATTTTCGTAAGAGATCAGTTTTCGGACACTTAAAAAGTGTTGACAGTTTTTTGCGAGCTCTGCAATATATAAAACATTATACATATATATATATAAATATAAATGATTCATCTTCGGCCCATTGGAAAAATAATATTTGCATTCCCTTACCCTATTGGGAATTTCCCATTATACTGTCCATATGAAATTTACAAAAAAAAACAATTTTTTTTTATTTTGTATTATATTTGACGAGATTTTGGCAGGAATGTCTTTAATATAAATGAACTTGTTTTAGCATTGAATTTTGGTGTTGTTTTCTCTGTGTAAATACATAAACGACAATTGGATGTTAGACTTGCGGTTAACCGATTCGGGTAACCTACATATGTATCATGAATCGAACCTATTAGAATACTGATCCAGATGTATTATGAATATAAAATTGTATGTTTAGGCTGTTGAAATATGATATTCGAAGAGTCGAATGCAATTATGCATATATGCATTATATAAAGAGAAAACAAAAGAAAATGGAAATGAATATGAGAAAAATAGAAGATGAAGAAGCTAAACACCCCTCATGTACATACATACATATTGAAGTATTATTAAAACCATTAACTTATATTAAGCTGATACTGAACGATTCTGAACAGTAAAATAGCTTCAGCAACAAGAAGATACAGTACACTAGAAGAAGAAGAAGATACAGTAGCAACAAGAAGATACAGTACACTAGAAAAGTATTGCCGGTTTTTGAGAAAAATGATACAGGATGAACTGGTTCTTTTTTTTTTGTAAGCAGGCCAATTAACTCAGTTACACATACACACACAGACACACACTCACACATATATGTATGTATATATATGTATATACGATAGAGTAAATCATGCTTATTTAGATACGATTGTACGATTGCACAAATATACAGACAAACTTGTGCGAAACGAACCTCTTGATGCATATATATATTATATGATATGTATATATATATATTTATATTTCTGTTTCAAACATGATCTGGAAATATATGTATATATATAACGAGAGACTTCCTAAATACCATATAAACATAAAACGTATGTAAAATTAGATAGAATATGGCGTGACGGAGACAGCGAGAGAGTGAGAGATAGAGGGAGAAAATGGAGGGAAAGGGAGTACAGATAACATCATATGCATATTCATTAGCAACATTCATTAGCAACATGTTGCTGCTTTATAAACACAAATACAGTACAGAAATCAGTACACCTGATCTGATCTGATGATGGTCACGTTATATATACCTCAAATGTATGTACAGATATTATTTTCATAATTTTTTTTTTTTTTTTTTGCCAGAGAACAACTCGCCACCGAGATGATATTCATAGAAGTGTAGAATAATTTCATATATATATATATTTTTAGTTTTCTTTAAATTACAGTAACTCCTTATAAATCCATTTACTATAAAAACAAAAAAAAATACAAAAATTCCAGTTCCCTGTGCTTGTTATAAGAAAGTAAACTCTAATACAAATAAACTTTTAGAAAAGTGATAATTTGTTTTCAGTGTATTCAAAATGTAGCTCCAACGACGGCTCTGTATCATACATACAACCATACAAATATACATTTTTTTTAAGCTTGCCCAATCTCCAAAATCCTTTATTATTTGGAAAACAAGATACAAAAAAAAAAAAAAAATTTATATGAGAAAACTTTTTTTACGTATTAAAGTAAAGACCCGATCTTGGACTACAAATTGTGTATATGTAAGCGTGAATTACATTAGCAATACTATGGTAGCTACTAAGGTACATTTTTTTTATTTAAACTTTTTTTTCTAAGAATTTACACAATCCTGTAAAAATAGTTGAAAATAAATATATAACTTAGCTAGATGTACGCTTAAGAAGGCAATTTTAAGAGATTTAGTTGTAATTGTTTTGCGTCCATTTCAGAAAGTATAAATTTTATTTAATTTTTATTGACATTTTAGAAATTATATTCCAAAAGTTCGATCTATCAGAGCGAAAAGAATATGCCCATTATTCTACGTTCCTAAACAAAGTCCCCTATCTTGAACAGTTCATATAACAATCCCAGGAGGTTGACTTAGGTTCTTTTAAAAACTAGATATTCCACAATAAGCATTAATCTTGTATTTTTGTGAAGATTACCACAATAATTGGACTTACAAATTTAACTTGTTATTGGTAAAAATAAGAAATATTATGATAATAAAAACACTATATTGGTAAACAAAAATATGGAAAACAATGCAAGCATGCATTTTAGGAACATTTTACAGATGGATCAAAATTATTCTTCAATTTAGACTCAGTTAAAAGCCCTGTCTTCGTATGTTATCTAATATGACTTTAAAGGAGCCTAAAATCAAAAAAAAAATATTTTTAATAAAAGTTCTAATAGAATGCCCGAAATGCTGGTAAGAGGTAAGTAAAAGTTCAGCTTAGGTAAGTTTCGCGAGCGTTAAAGCGTTTACTTTTTAAGAACATAATAAAGTTAGTCTGGCATTGATGAGTATTAAAATAAATGTCAAAATCAAAAATAACACTTTGAATCAGAGGTGCCCATCGCCTATGCACACGACGCACATTTGTTTTTGTTTTGCACATAGGATATGGGAAGTGTGTGAATTACACAAACAATTTTGCAAATTACGCTTTCGTTGCTGGCAAAACAAGAACAAATTTTGCATTGTTGCTTTCCGTCCACTTTCATTGCTGGCAAAACAACAACAATTGCATTTCGTCGTTTTGCTTTTGCTAATCCGAATGTATTTTGTTGTTGTCTTATCGTTTGGTGTACACCGAAAAAGAAGTATACTTCGTTGTGAAACGTGCGACGCGTGTTTTTTTTAAGAAACATGTTCCTTTTTTTTCTGTGTATACATTGAAATATAAAAAATGTTCGTTTCATGTGTGCGTGCGCATTATTTTATTTGTATTGGCGCGTGCAAATCCATAAGGCAGCTTTGGGCACCCCTGCTTTAAATTTAACTAAACTAGATCCACCAAAAAATTTGTTTTTTGTCGGTTGAACGTTAAATAACCTTATTTTTCCATCGAAAAATATTGAAAAAGCTAAGGTATTCCCAATGTGTCTTAAAAGAATTCTCAGAGATTAAACGCACTAAACTTTTTGATATTTTTTGTGATTTTTTTTACTGACAATGAATAATTAGAATTCGTTTTAACTTAAAGGATAGTTTTTTCCTATTTTGAGCTACACTTTTGAATTTATAGATGTGTGATTTGGTGACCTTTTTATTTGATTAAAGTTAAGTTTTGGTTTTGGTCAAGCCAACCAAAACTCAACTTAACACTTTTAAATTTTTTCGAGGCTGGTGTCCATTGACGATCGAAATTAAGGTTGACCTGGAGGTCGCAGTTTTGATCCGAAATCATAAATTTTTTTTCTTTCGTTAGTTACATTTTCTAAGAATATGAACAACATTTTATCGAAAAAAGTTTTAAAAGTTGAATATCTTGAGGTTACTTGAACATATGACATTTTTTGAAAATCATTTTCTTGTACCTTTTTTACAAAACAAAAATTTGTTTACCTGATATTACTCAAAAGAGTGTTTTATATTCTTGGTACTTGAATTAACTGTATTCACACAAATTTTCAGATCGATTCGTCTATAACTTTTCGACCTGACTCCCGCAATTTGAAAAAGAGTCGATTACAGAAAAACAAATTTGAAAAACCGTGCGCTTTGGCACACCTTTGACCGATATCTTCAGAACTGATTGAAATTTCGTTTTGAAACTTAAGCTACATTCTCTTGAATAGTTGTACTATAAATTTATGCAATAAAAAAAATCGATTTTTTAAACCATCTAAACTTGTTTTCCCATTAAATTGTCAGAATTATTGCACTTACAGTAGCTGTGAAGCACGCGACTTGGCTCTTTCGAATCATTTATCAGTCAGGTTTTGATTTCTGATTTTTAAGCACTGTGTGTGCAAAAACAAATTTTAATTATATATTCTACATACGAGTATCCTTCAAGATTTATAATCAGGTATGAATATTTCTTAAAGTAAAATTGCGAAATAAACACATACAAAATTTGAGACTCCCGTTGTTTAAAAAAAACTAGATTTGACGGGGAAAGAACTGTGGCTTGAAAACACATTCGCCGACAGTGTTACCAATTTAGCATATTTCAGGCTAGATCTAGCATTTTTTAAAATGAAAAAGCTTATAAAATTTGCAAATAGCTTATAGCCTGAAATCTAGCATATTTTGAAAATTCATATGGCATATTCTAGCAATAAATGTTTTCGTGACATCAACGAAATATTTCATAAGTTTAAAACATTTCACGGCATAAAAATATTGGATCTTGTTCTTGTTGCGTGAACTTTATTCTTATAATCACAAAATCACGATCATTAGAATAGAGTTCACGTAACAAAGAACAAGATATCTAATCGGTGGTGTCATCGATATGTTGATTAGTGTGTTATCACCGATTTTGAATTGTGAAATCAAAGTGAAGCTTGTAAAAATGCCAAAATTATTGTATAAGCAACTATTTTCCGCGATGCTTGGCTGGAAAGTAGTGAAGTTGAGGATTGGCTACGGAAATCGACACATGACGCAACAAAAGCATATACATAGCTGCTACTGCAAGTCAACAATTGCATCAAAAGTTTTTGATATAAGGCAGCACGCGGCGTACAAAAAACATTTATCATTAATTGGCTCAATAGTTCAATCACAAGAATATGTTAGTCATATTCAAAAAAACGATAGATATTTAAGTGAGGCAGAAAATAATGAAATCTATGATATGTTAACCAATTTAATTTCAGCAAAAACTTAATGATTTTGTATGTTTTTTTGCATTTTCTTGCCATTTTTATTTTTAGCTTATTTTAGCTTATTTTTACTCAAAATCTAGCTACGCGGGCGCTCAACTCCTGGCAACACTGTTCGCCGAGAGCGCATTTTCTACGTGCTCAAATTGAACCAGCTGAAAGCACAAACTGCGATTCCGTTAGCTGTGTTATCGTTTTTCAAAGCTCGATTGTTTTGTTCCCGCTCTGTTCAAAATATGAGTTTCTGTTTCTTTTTATTTATTACACGGGTTGATGTTATGACAATAGTAGTTTATTGAGTTTGTAGTAGTTTTATTGTATCTCTTGCTATGTATGTCTTAGTTGGTGGCTTAAATGCTAAACTTTAGTACACCGCAGTTACTTGCACGGACAGAAAAAGTAAACAGAACTGAGTATTGCTTTCTTCCCTTCATTTCGTTGTGCGTTTTGCGAGTGTATTTTGTGTGTGTGTGAAAAAAATGTTTCATAAAGAAATGGAGGTGAGAACCGTATATTCTAATATTAATTAATATTAATTATAGACGACGTTGGCTGATTCTCGTGCTCGCGCCATAATAAATAAATTATATTAAATGATATCAATGATAAGGGCATTAGCTGCTAATTTTTTTTTTTTTCAATTTTGTTTTTTTTTTTGTTTTTGGAACTTCCGTTTACATCCAGAGCTCGCCACCGCAGATTTCCAGCACCATCTTTTTGCGGAAGTATTCCATGTGCTCTTGCGAGAAATTGAGCGGCTTGTTTCGTGTTATATACTCGGCAAACATGCAACTAAAGACGCCACAATCGCTGCCGTTGGTCTGTTGCGGTACATCTTGCACGTTCTCAATTTTGAAGTCACTTGTATCGAACGGCAGCTTGCGTTTGTCCAGCGACTCCTCGCGCAGATACATTTCCAGGGCGTTCAACACCATCTGATTCGGCTTGCCCATGGAGTCATAGTAGCGAATTGTCTTGTTCTTCATATGAATAATGGCCATGCACCAATGGACGCCGCCAACGTGCACTGGCACTGGAATAATGTCCTTGTTGAATAAGTCAACTCGGCGTGTCCAGCGCTTCACGGCGCTGTGGCCGTTCTGCAAGAGGCGCGGTATGAAGAATGTGTTCATAGCATATACGCTCGGTAGTTTGCCTTCCTTGGTCTGCGAGCGTTCAGTTATTAAATTCATATAGAAATTTATGACTTCGTCGTTCAGCCAGCAGCTGCCCGTCAGAGTGCGAATGTCATTGCGTGTTATGTTCAGACTGAACTTTGAGACGAGTACCTAAACACCAAATAGAAAGAGATGCCGATATAGTGTGAAAAAAGAACAGATACAGTTTGTCAAGAATAGTTTACACACTCAAATAAATGTAATATTTTGTCTTTACACAAGAATTAAATATCTTATTATGTATATATTTTTGGAAAGGTCATTAAAATTCCGTTTGAATGATGCAAAACTTTTCTTAACCCATTTTTGTCTACTTTTTTCCTCGGTTTCAAACAAAAAATATTTTGATGCAAAAAAATTCTTCAAACAATTCTAAGAGTGACTGTAAAAACAAATTTTCAAAAATATCTTCGCTAGTATTTATGATTTTTCGAAATTTTTTTAAAACCCACTTTTTATATGAAAAGAAGGAAAAATGGATAAAAATAGTAATTTTAAGCAATTTTCAAAATATTATAAAAAAAAATACTAGCGAAGAGATTTTTGAAAATTATTTGCAGTCACTCTTAGAATTCTTTGAAGATTTTTTCTGCACCCAAATATTTGTTATACAAAATCGAGGAAAAAAGCTGAAAAAAAAACCTTTGCAAAAATTCAAAATTTTCAATGGGTACTTAATGGGTTAAGAAAAGTTTTGCATCATTCAAACGGAATTTAAATGACCTTTCCAAAAATATATAAGATATTTAATTCTTGTGTAAAGTCAAAGTATTACATTTATTTGAGTGTGTAATGTGTTCCTTGACAAACTGTAAATATTTTTTATTTTATTGCTTACCATTTGGGCCGGTCCATGGACAAGCTCATTATAGCGCAATTGATGCTCCTCTGTGAATGGTAAAATTTCCGGCTCGCTGTCCTCCACCGATTGAAAGGCATCCAGAACAAATATGACTTGGCCTGATTTCAGAGTTCGTTTGGATAGCGACTCCCGCAGTTGTTGCTCATAGGTTTGACGGTTTTTTGTTGTTTTGTTAACTCTGCAATGCACAATTTATTTGGTACATTAGACCGTTCTTCTCCTATTGAGTATTGGGTGCATTCAGTCATACTTACTCCTCAATAACCAATTGCCTGGCGATTTTCGACTGCTCATGCGTACGTGCACATTTCTCGTTGAAGAGCTGCGTAAAATTATCGGAATAATATACGCATGCGCTCTGACGCTGCTGCAATGCTTTGGTCAACGGACGGGAAATCAAAGCTGATGATTGCGCATTCATTTGCGATCTATAAAAATAAAAAATTAAAAATATGTATGAAATAATATGTGAAAAGCGAAAATATTCAAGTGCAATTACATATAAAAGGGGTAATCACGAAATGAAATTAATAATCTGACATGATTCTAAATAACACAAATAACTCTTGAGTTTAATTTTAAGCGGTATAAAATAAAAATTATTAAAAATATAAAATAAGTAAATTATTTTTTTTTGATGGGAGGTTGCTATGGGGTCCTTTTATAAGGATTTAAAATAGTATTGGCGAAAAATCTAACACAGAAGCCGTAAATTACCTCCCAGCAATTTTTTTTTTTAATTTTCAGTTTTATTTTAATTTTTTTTTTATTAAATATAATGATTACGGTCTAAGTTTTATAAAATTACTCAAAAATAATTATTATCAGTGAAGAAAAAAGTAAAAATCATAAATTTAAAAATCATGGCGGAAATGCAGAGATTCAGAAAAAATAAAGATTTTGGTGCAAACCATTTTTTTCTAGGTCCATTAGAAGTGTGTGATTTTTTAGATATAAAAATAATCATTATTTACGGTTCCTGTAAAAAACACAAAGCTCTCTTCAATACTGTGAGTGTAGTTATTTTCATACATTGTTATTAAAATTAAATTGATTTCTAAGAAAACATTAAAAATAAAAGTTTATCCTGTTTCTCGTAACTCCTAAAACCTAAAACCGCTTGATACGATTAATTGGGACGATAAATAATAATGAACGAATGTGTTAATCACAAATTAAACGTAGCTCTCTTCAATACTGTGAGTGTAGTTATTTTTAAAAATTATTATTCCATTTTTATAATTAAAATTGAAAATTGCTTTCTAAGTAAACATTAAAAATAAAAGTTTATCCTTTTTCTCATAACTTCTATTTGCGATCCCTGCTTTGAAGGACCGGAGAATACAAAAGACCCGTAAACTTTTTCAGCAAACAATTCAAGACCCCGTTTGACCCAATCCGAAATTATAATTTCGACGACTCTCTTATGATCCCCCCTTTGCAATTTTGACTTACTTATTGGCAATGCTCTCATATTGATCATCATCAGGTATAGTAATCACCGACTTGTGGTTGTCACGGCCCAGATTTATGCCAGAGGCGTTGCTGTCGATGCTGTAGCACTTGACGAGTTCTGGCGGCGGTTTCTTGGCAATTGCGTGAGTTTGTTGTTCATATTGCTTGCTTGATTTGCTATCCAAAAACTTGGAGTACTCAGATCGATTAAAATTGAATGGTGCAATTGGCTCTATCTTGTTCCTTATGAGGCCACGTAGCCAATCGTCGGCGGTATCGCTGATCCGCTGCAGACGTGGTGGACTTGGCGGCTTCTCATGGCCTCGTGATGTGATTGAGTGACGAGGAGCTGCATCATGCTCGCGCAGGGTAAGATTGTTGATTAGATTAATGTACTGGTTATGCTCATTGCGCTGATCCTCCAACGCCAATAGATTGTCTTTGCTAGCATTCGCGTCATAAATGTGATTGGCATGACCATTTAAACGCGCCTCGGACGAAGACGGGCTGCTGGATGGACGTGGATAGTTCTGGTCACCTCCATAGCCATTTATACTATAACGCACTGCTTCGGAGTACAGTGGTCTGCTCGTCGACGGTACGCGTCCAAAGTCGCGCCCCATCACTGGCACATCGACGCCGAGTCGATCGGAGAACGCTTGATACATATTGCTTTCACTTTGCTGCTGTTCCTCAGTATCGGAAAGATCGATGGCCGTTGTTTGGTTGTTGCGCACGCGGGCTCGACGTGTCTGTGGAGCGTTGAATATGGAAAGACGCTTCTGGGGATGACATGCGCTAATGCTGTCCTGCTCCTTGCGCTGCTTTGGATCCGCCATGTGGCTATAGTCATCAACTGCAAATATTTGATAATTTCATTGATTTAATTAAAGGAGCATTGAAAAAAAGAGAATGTACTTAAAAGTGTTAAATGTAAATGAATATTTATTACAAAATAAAAATTTGCAGCTTGTGATCTTTAAACTCTTATTATAAGCTTAAAACAAGCTTATTTCAAATATTTTTTGTATATGGGCATTTCCACAGAAATGTCAATCAACCAGAAATGTATTTAAGTTATTCATTTAAGCAATATACGCTAGAAGAAATTCTTTACGATGAGATGAAATTCTTATCGATTCTACATTCTTATAAATTCACTTTTTCTATATTTTTGGCAATATTCTTAAAATTGGACCGATTGTATTTTAAAGATTACACCAAGTAGGTCAGTCAGATTGTAACATGAACCATTTTAATACAAATAAATAATTGAAAGTTTAATTAAAAAAAATGTTCGAGCCATATGTCGCGTGCGACAGTGATTCAAATTGAATTAAAAAAAAAACTGCTTAATATTTTTAAATCAAACCAAACACATTATTAAAAAATATCAATACATAATATTTTAAAATTAATTGCATCAAAATATTCGTTCACGTTTCTATGAAATCGGTGTTTGAACTAGCCGCCGAAAAAACTACTTCTGTTTGAGTTGCGTGCGAATGCCCTGGTTTTTTTTTTTAATTATATTGAATGCGAACAATTGCCCCTAGGACCAAATATAGTGCTAATCAAGACCTATAAGTTTCGTCATTTTTTTAAAGTAAAATAAAGTCTTGGCACATGTTTTATTTCACTTGGAATGCGTACGAGTGTCGCACTCGACATTAGAGAATTACGCATATATTATTTTAAACTATTTTTATCAAACTTTTTTCTTTTTCAAATAAGCTGTTTGAAGTTTCGTTTTTGAATTCCAGCAATCGATTTTTTTCACGAACAATGATAACCCAAATCCGTAATCTATAGTCAATTCTAACATGTTTTCACCAAGAAACCATAGTTCTAAAATCGATGCCTGGTCCGCCCAATTTTTAATCTTTTATTATTAGCATATCTTTAGGGTTTTTGATCCGATCCTGATAAGATTGGTATCAATACTCTTGTTAGAACCGTGACATTAAAAATTCCATATAATAAAAGGACCAATTGTCCTTAAAACATAATTTTCGTCCATGCAAGGACGACTTTTCGTGTAACACAAAAGAGTCGACACCAGTGTTGTGCCTAGAAGAATTACCATTACATTTTAATTATCATCATAAAATTAAAACATAAAATAAATTTTCGATAGATTTTAGAACTACGATTTCTTGGTGAAAACATCTTGGAGTTGACCGTAGATTACAAATATGGGCTAACATTTTTTAATTTTTTTTTGCGCCAATACAAATCTGTAGATCCTAGTCTATATAATTTTTGGATCTGAATCCACACTGACTACAAAATACTCACTGGCATTCGGCATATATTTAGGAAATGTGTTGTCCACTCGACGATATTTGATTAGACGTTCTGCTGTGGCTTCGTTGCTCACAGTTTGATAACTAGATAGAAGGAAGCATTAATGTAATGAAAAATTAAATAAATTGAGAATTTGCTATGAATTACCAGCGCTTGCGGTTGGATTCGACCTCGTTGACTGCAGGATTGGGTGAATCCTTGGCGTTGCTTCGTCCGGCCGGCTGAAACCAGTGACGAATCTTGCTAAACAGATCAAATCCCATCGAATCGTGGTTTGAGATTGCGCTATCGATTTTGGAGGCAACCGCACTTAATCTTTGATCAAGTTCGTTTAACAACAATGCCGTATCGAATTCTGGTGATGTCTCCTGGCTTTCACTTAGCAAATAATTGCGCACATCGTTTAGTTTACGCTGCAGCAGCAGAATGTCCAACAGCCTGTCCGGCTGAAGATTCTCGCAGATCTCGTAAATCAAGTCCAAGGCACGTTGAACGACTGCCAGACGTCGATTCGGTAATGTGTCGGTTGGAGCGTTGATATCAAGATGATTGATCTTCTGACGCTGTGCCAGCTCAGTAAACTCAGGAAATAGCTCTGAATATTGTATATTATCGTAATCCGTTGACTGCCGATTGTTTATGGTGTCTTGTGTGGCAGAATATGATGGTCCAACACCATTTGTCACATGAACAAAATCGCAGCTATGCGGCAGCCCAATTCCGTTCATCGACAGTGCATGTTCTGGATGCCAGTTGAGTCCGGTGGCCGCCACAGTTATTCGGCTGGGCAGTATATTGGATGTAAAGCGCACACTGCCTACAGTGTGCCACAAACAGTGTGTGTGAGTGCGATGGACAGACTACAATAATAACAAGAAAATTTAATTGTCAATGTTTTCAGTGTTGTCATCTGTCGCTCTTAACATGGCCGCCGCCATTTGCGCGCCGCTTTTGCTGTGGCAATTTGACAACAAACGCATTAAATGCAATTCATGCATACAATGCATACTTTTTGTTGGTCAAATACACAAGTATACAAACCGGCAAGATTTGCAATTGCCACACGCATTTTATTTTAATTTCCAATTAATTAAAGACCAATTAAATTGAATGCCGGTTGACGCTTTCCCGTTGCCGACATATTCAGTTGTCTGAGTTATGAGCGCGACCAAATGTGTTAAGTGCGTGTATGCATTATAATAGATGCGTGCACTCACCTTTTATTTTATATCATTGATGGAACACAATTTGTAAAAGTCTCGAATTTCGCAATAAAAACTTTCTTGCCAAAAATTAGCGTGGAAATGGGAAGTAGAGTTGTATCGAATCGTACAGAACAAGTTTGAAAAGTGTGGCAGCCTTGGTTGATGGAAAAGAGTCGTCGATGGTTCCTTTCTGGTATTTTCTTTTATTTTGAAGCATAGTACGCTCTAGCCGAAAATATTTTTGCAAGGCCAAAACTTCATATAAAAAAAAGGGTTGCAAACATGCTCGAAATTATTTTGTAAGGCCATTTCTAAACGTATGTACGCTGTACCTAAATATGGGCAGCTCAGAATATTTTCTGGCGTTTTACAACACTGTTTGGTCCACAGATGGCAGCTTTATTTTGACCTTTCAAAACATCGATTGAATCGTTGTTTTGACTAGTCGAAATATATGAACAACAATGGCGGGAAAAATAAGCAGCAAAATAAGAGCCGAATTGATGTCTTCGAAAATGAAGAACGAATAAGGCTAATTGAAGAGGTGAGAGAGAGGCCAATCATATGGGATTTAACCGATAAAAAGCATTTTGATGCGACTTTTATCAAAAGTGCATGGGAAAGTATTGCAGAGGCCGTTAATCCGAAAATTATGGTATTGGTCGCTGCTACTTCACTGATCCAGTCCATTTGGTCCATTTTGTCACTTTGATAATTTGAAATTGTATTACTTGTTTGTTGTGAACAGCTGACGCAACAGTGTGACCACAGCAGCAAAGGACCAACAATCTCTCAACTTTTTAGTGATTTTTGGTGTTTTGCTGTCTCTCTGAATTCTGTAAGGCCCGACCTCAAAACATCGAACATTTCGAGCGTCCAAAATGTTTTCAGCTAGAGCGTACTACGCTTCAAGCTCAACTTTTTTTTTTAGAGTTTTGTGGGATTTATAATTCTTGTAAAAATTATTATTCAATTGCTTTAAAAATTTATTTTTGGTTTTAGTTGCTACTCTGACGAGATGTACTAATATAATTCGAGGTTGCTATTTTGACAGAAATGTTTCTTTTTGTCGAATAACGGCAGAATCAAATCAAATCAAATGAAATTGTGGCGGTAGGGCAATAGCTATCGTATGATAAAGTTAATAAAGATTCTATCGAAAATAATCTGAATAATATTGAAAGTGGGGTAAAGGTCTGTCCCGTACGGCACACCTCCAAAAAAAAAAAAAAAAAATCCAAAACTAGGCCCTATTTTATGATGAATTTAGGTTTAAAAATTATTTCCGGGTCTTTTATAGTTGTTTTTTTTAAATTTTTGGAAATTTTAATAAAAAGGAACTATTTTTCTGTTCTTTTTATGGAAAAAGAACTATTTGAATGTTCTTTTGAGTTTTCCAGGGTTCATTTGAGCTTTGCAAGTTTCTTTTTTTTCGATTTTATGTTACGTTTACCAACACTACTTTCATAGATAATTATAACAATTTGTAGAGACTCCCAACAATAATTTAAGGAAAATAGATCATTAGGGGTGGGGGAGGAGAGGGTTAGTGTGATATTAAAGCGGTAGATTGTATGGCCCGTATTAAGAAGCCATAATCAATGAAGATGCTCATGCAATCCTGGTTATTAAAATGTGATTAAAGCGCCGCAGGCGAAAAATTAAAAAAAAAAAATCGCGCGATTGCATGAGCATCTTTATTGATTATGGCTTCTTAATACGGGCCATACAATCTACCAATTGCCATAAAGAGCTCATGAACCCTTTCTGCGTGGCTCGTAAATTTCTTTTGAAATTGAAATTTGGCCAAATATCCAATATAATGCTCTGTTTTCCTTCCAAAACGTTAAAAATTAATATGGAAAAAGAAGTGTTGGTAAACGTTCAAAATTATTCAACATGCACACGAGAACAAAAAAATAGTTCATTTTTATTAAAATTTCAAAAAAATTTAAAAAAAAAACTATAAAAGACCCGGAATAATTTTTAAACCTAAATTCATCATAAAATAGGGCCTAATTTTGGATTTTTTTTTTTTTTTTGGAGGTGTGACGTACGGGACAGACCTTTAAGCGTAGTACGCTCTAGCTGAAAACATTTTGGACGCTCGAAATGTTCGATGTTTTGAGGTCGGGCCTTACAGAATTCAGTGTGACAGCAAAATACCAAAAATCACTAAAAAGTTGAGAGATTGTTGGTCCTTTGCTGCTGTGGTCACACTGTTGCGTCAGCTGTGCACATCAAACAAGTAAATACAATTTCAAATAATCAAAGTGACAAAATGGACCAAATGGACTTGATCAGTGAAGTAGCAGCGACCAATACCATAATTTTCGGATTAACGGCCTCTGCAATACTTTCCCATGCACTTTTGATAAAAGTCGCATCAAAATGCTTTTTATCGGTTAAATCCCATATGATTGGCCTATCTCTCACCTCTTCAATTAACCTTATTCGTTCTTCATTTTCGAAGACATCAATTCGGCTCTTATTTTGCTGCTTATTTTTTCCCGCCATTGTTAATAGATTTCGACTAGTCAAAACAACGATTCAATCGATGTTTTGAAAGGTCAAAATAAAGCTGCCATCTGTGGACCAAACAGTGTTGTAAAACGCCAGAAAATATTCTGAGCTGCCCATATTTAGGTACAGCGTACATACGTTTAGAAATGGCCTTACAAAATAATTTCGAGCATGTTTGCAACCCTTTTTTTTATATGAAGTTTTGGCCTTGCAAAAATATTTTCGGCTAGAGCGTACTATGCTTTACCTTGACAACTAAAAAGTATACAAAAATGGGCATAATTGCACAAAATGCCGAAAGAAAGACATCGAATATGTTTTTATTGAATATTCGTAGATTTACAATGCAAACAAACACCAACTGTCACACAGCTGTTCAAAACCAAATCAAAATGAAAAAATAATCAGTCTCAGAGCTGATTTTTCGAAATCAATTAGTAAGATCACATTTCCCTGATTTGCTCTGGGCACACTGAATGGAGCAGCTGTGAACAGCTGACTGAATCAAAAGCAAATCAAGAAACAGTTACGATCCCACTAATAAGTGGACAATAAACTGAACGCCGCTCCGTTTGCCCAAATGACGGTTATAAATTTATCGCCGGAAATGAAAATTCAACATGCAGAACGGGAGGCGACATTATCCATATTTAGTCGCTCTGCAATTGCTTCTGATGACCATTTGAGCGAGCTGTGCAGCCAACAGTTTTTGAGTACAACAACTAAAGCTGCACCGCACATAATGCAGCAGCAAAATCATATGAACAAAAAAGTACCGTTGGAATTCCTAGAGTTTCAGCTGCGTTGGCTCGAAAAGTCACTGCATAAAATAAGCTGTGATCTGTTCAAATGCAGTATTTTAATTTATATTAAAAATAAAAGTATTAATCTACATACATATGTTAATGTTGACATTTTTTCCATTAATTTGGTACCACATTTGTTGCAATACGCTTAATAGTTTTAACGCTATTAAAGTTTGAAGATAAAAGTATGCACTGCATTCTTTATGCTGTAAGCCACTGTACAAAGTTCCCGAAAAATACTTGAAAATGTTGTGAACGTCATCAGCATATAAAAGCGAAACAATTGAAGCCGAAGACGAAGCTGTTGACGAGGCATTACAATTATTATAATATTGAAAAATAATAAAAAAAAAATAATAATAAAAAATAATTAATAATAATAAATAAATATTAATACATAAAACATAAATATGCATGTTCTGTTGAATGAATTTTAATTTAAAGATCCATCCCGATTTGTTGTCACCTTTTTTAAATTTTTGGCCTTTTTTGTCACTTTTTCTGGCCTGTTTTTGTTATCGATTTATGGCAGCACTGTTGAGCATAAATATTTATTTGCCGGCAAAAATTAAATTGAAATTGTATATAAAAAAAAGTTAGAGATTACATAGTAATGTATGTGTTTATTATGCGATAATTCTGAAGACTAAATATGAACAAGTGTACACACCGTTATTTGTTATTAATCCTTGCTCTGACAACAGAAAACCAAAAAGTTCCACAGCAATGTTGTGGCGCCATACAAGGCGCCCGCTAAGCCAACAGTTGCCTGAAACGAATAGTGGACAACGACCCAGTGTGCGAGGACGCCCCAGATGAGTATCAGCAGGCCGTTGGTGAAGTGGACGGGCCGACGGATTGCCGTCCAATTGGCGCGCGTCATGCCCAACTGAAAGACCATCTCCTGCAGAAAGGCGGTGACCACCTGGCCAAAGCCCAAGAGCACAGCCGAAACGCTCAGCAGCAGCTTGGATGTGGAGAAGCTAATAACTATGGGATTGGGATTGGGCATTGACATTGAACAGTGTGAACAAAACGGTATGTGATGGATGCCAGGATTTGATAATGCTTACAAATGAGCGCCAGGCACTTGCAGATGCTGCCCAGCGTGTACCACTGCAGCTTGCGCTTGTAAAGGCTCGAGCCGAAGCGCGGCGTCATCAGCGAGAAGCACATCCACGGAAATGCGAGCAGCGAGAACAGAAACGGGATTTCGGCGTTTTTCAGCGCATGATGGCTTACAGCCAATCCGGGAAGCACAGTCAGGCACATCACATAGCTAAAGATGTCCGCCGAGATCAGGAGCGTGGTGGCGTACAGCTGTGGCACCATCAGTGCATGCTGCAACGGCATCGCAATCTTATCCAGCAGGTTCCACCACAAATGCGATGTGACCGCCCGCGACATGCGTCGTATGCGATGCTGGCAAACGAAAGAAACTATTTATTATTCAAATATTTATGTGCTTTTAAGGAAACCGTAGCCGTAATCGAAACCGTTAACCGGTATTACCCGACTGAAACTTGTTTTAACCGATTTGAAGTCGATTAAAATCGTTTTCATTCTATAAAACCGGTATTAACCGATAAAAACCGCCTTAAACGGGTAATACCCGAATTATACACTTTAACCGATAAAAACCGATTTAAATTGGTAATACCCGTTTAAACCCGTTTTTAACCGATTGAAACTGGTGTTATACGGTTAAAACCATTATTAATCGATTGAGCAGTATTAACCGATTAAAATCGTTATTTAACGATAAAACCCGTATCAACCGATTCAAACAGGTATTACCCATTTGAAACCGGTATTAACCGATGGTGAAGGTGTATTAATTGTTCTTTAAGCTAAAACCGATATTCATTTCAGTTTGATTCAGTATGATTCTCTCGAAATTCGTTGTTATCACTTACCAGATTCGCATGTGCCTCTGGAAGGGGAGAGGAGCTACCGGTACCAGTGGCGGTGCTGGTGGGATTCAACGGATTCTGCGGATAGAGTCGACCATTTGAATGTGACTTGTGCAGCAGCTGAGATTGCGACATGCCATAATTGTCAATGGTTGCATTGCTGGAACGCATTATGGACACCGTTTCATCCTCTTCGGGTATGATCTCCATAATCTCAACGCCATTTGGATTGACATAGGTGACATATGCCTCATCCGTGGCCAGCATATAATTACTGTGCGTGTCCACGACCGCAGCAGCAGCAGCAGCTACAGCTGTTGTAGATGAGCTGCTTAGTTCTGTAGCCGGATTACGCCAGGACATTGCCATTGCCATTGTATCCAGGCCATCCAACTGATCGGCGACAAAGTTGGCAGCCAGTGCACCACGCAAGGGTAATGCTCCAAACCCGGTCTCTGCTTTGATCACCGATATTCGCTTGGTGGTAAACGCATCCTCTCGATGCTTGGTGATGATCAGGCTTAAGGGTATGAGATTTACGAGGAGTGCCGACATCAGCACAATTGACTGAGCAGTGCCGTAAAGTGTCCGTAGACTGGTGAAGACGAAGGAAAGGAATAACTGACAGAAGGCCTCACCGCATAGATGAATTGTTTTGCATACATATTTGTCTTCACGCGGACGCACTGCCTCTAGTATAACATGTGTTTTCCACAGATACAAACTGGAGCCAATACCTTAAAGGCCAACGTTAATTCAGAATGGATGCATGGAATGAAGGCAGCAGTCAATGAATTTGAAATTGCTTACCAGCAAAAAAACCATAAAAGACAATGGCCACCGTCTGTGTTGTGGTGGTGACAACCACCCAGGCGGATGAGAAGAAAATGCCGCTGATCATTAGCGAGAGGCAGGCAATCAATGTGGCCGACAGGAAGATGCGTCTGTATTGATTCGTTTCCCGAGCACGTCCGCTATACTCTGTGTCCAGATGCTCCATGATGGAGCGACATAGTTCGCCTGTGGCCTGATAAACGATCGCTGGCCAAATGCGAAGCACCAGATCCTTGTCTGACTCCACAACATTGCCATACAAATACGCTGGTGTTGCCAGAAAGGCCTAAGGAACAGTATATCCGAAAGGATGCAAAGAGTAAAAAAGAGGCAAAATAAATAGAAGTCAATAAAGTATTGTGAAGAGAGCACTTGAAGAGAGAGAGAGAGAGAGAGAGGCAGAAAGAGTGGGCTATTTACGTGTATGGCAAAGCCGCAGAGCATGTACTTTTGTTGTATGTGCTTCTTGACCACACGACGTCGTTGCACACCGGCTGTGGCGCGGGCAGCGGTGCGACGCACAGGGGTTCCAGTTACTGATACCGTGGCCACTGTTGCCATTGGCATTGTCGTCATACCCAAAGACACGGCTTTGTTGTTCGTTAATTTTTAATTGTGATGCGTCCTCTCTTGGGATGATCCGAATCCGTTTGCTTTTCGTTTGAAATTCCTGTACTCTGGTGTTTGTGTGAGGCGCGTTGTCTGGTCGTTAGCATTCATCATTTACCAAACCAAAACCCGTTTAGATAATGGCGAAAAAAAGATATATATAAAAAAATAACTGTGATAATAATCGCGCTTATCACATTGAAGATATCTACATACAAACACACACAGACGGTTGCACAAAGTGTCTATTTCTCTGTGTGCGTGTGTATGAGAGAGATTAACGTCAGATATACATGTAAAAAAGTTTGTCTTCTGTGACGCTGTTGGCTTTCCTGCAACTCTGGCCATCAGCGGCAGTCGAGGATTATGTTTACGACCCCTCCCCACCAGCTGATCAGAGATCTCTCCATCTCTCTCTTTCCTTCTCACTGATAACAAACAACATAACATTCATAATTTGGCTAACTATTGCATCTGCCTAATCTATACTCTTTCCACAAATTGTGTAACAAAATTGGAATGCTTATCTATTTACAGACGAGTACTAAATTAATTCTAGTAGGGTGACTCGTCAAAGTGTTAGAATTTTTCATTTCACGAAGCGATAAGGCGCAATTTTCTCAGAAATACTGCGTTTATGCTATGCCCTCATGCTCATATATAATTCCATAAAATGGGATCAAAAACATTCGCAAAGCCACTAAGATTTCGACCCCAATTCGGTTAAAAAACAATTTAAGAAAAGATATGCATCAAAATACACAAAATATGTACCTAATTATTATAACTTAAATTATAACAACAACAATTTCATTACATCTTGGTGGTACCGACCATTTTAAGCGTATTTTCTGCAAAATCGAGTTTTTTTGTAGATACACATCATACTTTATGTGTGCTGTATGTTGGATAAGCATGACCCCAAATAGATTAAGTTTAAACAGAACATATGTACATAACATAAGGAATCCTCGATGCACATACTAGCAGAATGTACTGCTCTATTTAGACGTAGTTTTCTAGGGAAACATGTCCTACCGATGGAAGACATAGCATACCTCAACCTGACCAATATCCTCGACTTCGTGCGAGAGATCGGGTTGAAGAATGAGCTATAGGCTTAGAAGGGGGCACAATAGATCCAAATGGGTTGCAGTGCAGGCTCTCCCCTATTAAATATATATATGTATATTAGGGTGTCCCTTATTTGGTCAAAGTCAATATTTTTAAACGCATACGGGCTAGTTTTGTTCATTAGGTCCTAAATCACTCAGAAATAAATTTTTACCTCAATCGGAGTATGATAACCCGTGCCGACTTGGATCGGAAAATTTAAAGATTATATAGGACAAAAAAAATTTTTTTTTTATTTTTTTAATTTTTTATTTTTTTATTTTGTTTATCAGGTCCTAAAGAACTCAAAACCAAGTTTTCACCTTAATCGGAGTACGATAACCCATTCAAATTTGCATCGAAACATGAAAAACTGTATTTTAACACTGATTATACATTTTTCGATGATTTTTCATGTTTCGAAGCAAATTTGAATGGGTTATCGTACTCCGATTAAGGTGAAAACTTGGTTTTGAGTTCTTTAGGACCTGATAAACAAAATAAAAAAATAAAAAATAAAAAAAAAAAAAAATTTTTTTTGTCCCATATAATCTTTACATTTTCCGATCCAAGTCGGCACGGGTTATCATACTCCGATTGAGGTAAAAATTTATTTCTGAGTGCTTTAGGACCTAATGAACAGAACTAGCCCGTATGCGTTTAAAAATATTGACTTTGACCAAATAAGGGACACCCTAATGTATATAACTAAATATGAATAAAATTGAGATAGTTCATTATTCTTCGAATTATTAAAAAGCTAACATTAATAAGGATATTGATGCAGTTCCTTCGCTTGTTCGAAATAATATCCAAACAAATATGTCAATGATTCACGCTTGTTTTTGTTTCCACTTAAATTTTTACGTATTACCCGAGATATATATGAGCATTGTGTACACACACATGGCATACTATATGTCCAATCGGGGCCCATCCAAAACTGGCGTCTCATAACCACACGGCAGTCGCTTGACCTCCCATCGCGCTGACTTATCTACGGGTATGATTATTATATCTTTACACACTTCCGTTTCACATCCGCGGACAGTGTGGACCGTGGGCGGACTGGGCGTGGCAGGTGTACATTCGCACAGCTGATTTTATGGCTTTACAACTGTATTTTGCTTTAGATGACGACGACGTCAAAGCGTCGTGTTTTATTTGCACTATATACGATAGCCTGCAGATCGAGATAGGGCTAGAGATTCGTAGTAAAAATGCTAGGCTCGGTGATTTTTTTTTATTTGATAAGCTGCAGCATCCGCCGTTGAGAATTTGGTATATAATAGGGCGTGGGTAACGGCAGAAGCTCATACAACGATCGACCGAAGTTAGCCTTAGGCAACACGATGACGATGACAACAACAACTATATCAACAACACCAAGAATGATGGCAACAACAACAAGGCGTGGAAAGTTCTCGACAGCCTCCTCGGTGTTACTACTCTGCGCAGCATTGGTAAGTGTCACATGGACGCATGGACGTATGCCAAGGATATGGATATCTAACAGAACAATAACTTGCAGCTGCTGACAAAGTCCTTGGGCATTCTTGCCCTCAGTGGCGATGGCAATTCCATTCAGTTGCCGGGTCAAGCGGATGCCTGGAGCGAGACGACAACAATTAGTGAAGGTAGCGGCTGGGAGGTGACCACAGATCAAGCGGAACATGAGGAACTGACAACGCCAGCCATTGAGGAGGTGGACACAACAACGGATAATGCTGCTGCTCCGGAGGAGGTGGAAACCACTGTTAGTCCCAATGAGCCCGAACCCGAGCCGGAAACTACCGCTCAGCCGGTTGAGGAGCCATCCTCATCTAGTCCCAGTCAGGAGAGCGAGGCCACCACCGTTCCCAGCGAGGATAAACCCTCATCGGTGCCCAGCGAGGAAAGTAAACCCACCACAGTACCCAGCGAGAATCCATCTACCACCACAACCGTCCCAGTGCCCAGTGAGAATCCATCTACCACCACAACCGCCCCAGTGCCCAGCGAGGATCCATCCACCCCAACCACCACAACCCAGATCACGACCACAGAGGCTGCAGTTATTCCCACCATTACGCCCACTCCTCCGGCACCACCTGTATTCGAGTGCCAAGCAGCTGGTGTCTTTCCCCACATCAGCGGTGACTGTCAGCGATTCCACAACTGTCTGCTGGATCCCACAACTGGAGAGCTGTTGGCCTTCGATATGCTCTGCCCCCCTTTGACGGCCTTCTCGCCCGCGTACGGCCGTTGTCTGCGTGATGTATCCTCATGTACTGATGATGGTTTCACTTGCCTGGCACCTGGACGCTTTGCCGGCAGCGATGATAGTTTCTACTACATGTGTGTGGCCACTACGCAAGGTGTTGGCTTCCACAAATACATTGTTCGCTGCTCAAGTGGAACTCGCTTCGAGCCATTGTTGGGTCGTTGCTGGCGCTACGATTGGACGCAATTCTTGCCTGGACAGGTACCCCTGGAGTCGAGTGATCTAGCTGCTATTAAGCGTGAACAGAAGGAGTTCAAGATGGAGGAGAAGCTGCGCCTGAAGGCCGAAAAGAACAAAGAGAAGGAGGCGCGTAAGCAACAAAAGCTAGAAGAGAAAGCGGCTAAGAAAGCGGCCAAGGAGCAGGCCAAAAAGGAGGCCAAGGCCAACAAGCCTCTGTCCCTTGAGAGCGTCGAGTCTCTGGAACAGTTCAGCAATGGATTCTAATCGAACCAAACCCTCCTACCCTCTACAATCTATGCTGGTGTATTGCCTAGTCTCATTTAGTTATGTTTGTTCTTCACCCAAATTTTTTTTTTTCGTTTTGCATGAATAAAGACAAGAGTTCTTTAAAAAAAAAAAACAACTCGAGTACTCAATGTGGACAGTCGTTTATCAGCTAATCGAAGACGATTCACAATCACGATGATGATTGCCGAAAAGTTGTTTGCCACTGGCTATAAAAGAACCCAGCCAAGTGCCCATCCAGTTAGTCTATTTTAACGAATACGAAAACGAGTTCTAAACCATATAAAATTAAAAAAAGTTGAGAGCCTTAAGATGTTGAATTTTCAGTTGGCCCTGGGTGCCACCTTCCTTTTTTTACTGTTCGGAGCTGCCCACGCCGGATACACTCATCCATGCACTGGGGTTGATTTCGTTGCCCAAGCGGATAATGCACAAGAGTACTTTGCCTGTGAGCCAACATCAACTGGTGGTTACTCCCTGACACCTTTGAGATGTCAAGACGAGATGGTCTTTGACTCTCAACTGGGACGTTGTGTTAATACGCTGCGTTTCATCATGCCAGCTGATGGCGGTGACATCGAGAATCCCACCATACCACCAGACAACCTTGATGACAGCACAACTGCCAAGGATGAACCTACAACGGCTAAATTTGATGAACCTACAACAGCTAAACCTGATGAGCCCACAACAGCTAAACCTGGTGAGCCCACAACGGCTCCTACTACAGCTAAACCTGATGAACCTACAACAGCTAAGCCTGGCGAGCCTACTACAGCTAAACCTGATGAGCCCACAACAGCTAAACCTGGTGAGCCTACAACGGCTCCTACTACAGCTAAACCTGATGAACCTACAACAGCTAAGCCTGGCGAGCCTACTACAGCTAAACCTGATGAACCCACAACAGCTAAACCTGGTGAGCCCACAACGGCTCCTACTACAGCTAAACCTGGCGAGCCTACAACGGCTCCTACTACAGCTAAACCTGATGAACCTACAACAGCTAAGCCTGGCGAGCCTACAACGGCTCCTACTACAGCTAAACCTGATGAACCTACTACAGCTAAGCCTGGCGAGCCCACAACGGCTCCTACTACAGCTAAGCCTGGCGAGCCCACAACGGTTCCTACTACAGCTGACCCGAATGAGTCTACCAAGGCTCCAACCACTCTTGAAACCACTGAAGCGCCCTTACCAACTACTACAAAGAAAAATGTTTGCACCACAAAGGGAAGCATCCCGAAGCCCGGGAGCTGTGAACAATATATATTGTGCTATGAGACTGCTGATGATGATGTGCTTCCCATAACCCTGGATTGTCCTAAAGGAATGCAGTTCGATCCATGGAATAGGTACTGCATGGCCAAGTACGACTGTACCACAGCTTGAGTCAGAGAGAGATGAAAAGAAAAGTAGCGGCTTATCGGTAGAGAAAGAAAGCGAAAAAATAAATATATCAGGAAGCAATACTTATTTGTAACATTTTATGAAATCATGAAAATGTTTTTATTTTTTTTTATTTTTTTTTTTGAATGAATAAATTTTAGTTTAATTGATATTAATTAAGCGTTAAAGTTCTTGACTTTTCTGGTTTTAATTGAAAATATTTAACGGTTCGATAAGACAGCGATTTCATTTTCGATTTCGTCTTAAGAGCTGTCTTTCCTATCATATCAGCGGCACTTCAATTCTTTCCGAATTTAACGGTTTAATTAGAAATAAAATGGCGAAAATATGACGATATTACGATCTTAATTACAGTCTTTAAACACGTGGTGCATTCAGTTACGAGCAATATGAGTAACATATACTCGTAATTTGTTTTGGGCATGGGTAACTTGGTAACCGTAGAAACATGGTTTTATTGCACATAATACTACTACTAAATTTCAGACTGTTTACGGTTAACACGGCTTATCTGAACGATAATGAGACGCCGAAAGCTGCGTTGAGTCACAGGTTGAGATCTAAATATGCATGTACTATATAAGTAGTATACTTATATCTATGTACATTAGGGTGTCCCTTATTTGGTCAAAGTCAATATTTTTAAACGCATACGGGCTAGTTCTGTTCATTAGGTCCTAAAGCACTCAGAAATAAATTTTTACCTCAATCGGAGTATGATAACCCGTGCCGACTTGGATCGGAAAATTTCAAAATTATATGGGACAAAAAAAAAAAAAAATTTTTTTTTTAATTTTTTATTTTTTTATTTTGTTCATTAGGTCCCAAAGAACTCAAATCCAAGTTTTCACCTTGATCGGAGTACGATAACCCATTCAAATTTGCATCGAAACATGAAAAATTATCGAAAAATGTATAATCAGTGTTAAAATACTGTTTTTTCATGTTTCGATGCAAATTTGAATGGGTTATCGTACTCCGATCAAGGTGAAAACTTGGATTTGAGTTCTTTAGGAGCTAATAAACAAAATAAAAAAATAAAAAATTAAAAAAAAAATTTTTTTTTTTTGTCCCATATAATTTTGAAATTTTCCGATCCAAGTCGGCACGGGTTATCATACTCCGATTGAGGTAAAAATTTATTTCTGAGTGCTTTAGGACCTAATGAACAGAACTAGCCCGTATGCGTTTAAAAATATTGACTTTGACCAAATAAGGGACACCCTAATGTACATACATACATATGTACTTTTTAAAAATGAATTCCGGCATTTTTTATCATACAAAACTTAAGAACGGCAACAGGATTAATGAAAGTAAATTTCAGAAAAAAATTCATATCTCCTAATAATACCGATGTATTGAGTCTTTCTAAAAATACTTTTAAAAATACACTCGTATATTTCATCTTTTAAGACAAACTTTCTTAACGTTGCCAAAACTGAAAAAATGTTCATGCGGAATGTTACTTTGGCATCTAAATGAATTCTGCATTCAAATATGAATAATTTCGTCAAAATAAATTTATTTTGCCAGAATGCGATTTTAATGCATTCTAAAAATTAAAAATTTGTAATATTAAGCTTTAGTATAAGTAGAAGATAGAGCCCTACATGAGTGCACACTAAACACATAATTATCCCATTTCTCTCAAACGAATCATGTGAAGCACACAACACTATCACTACTCACACTGTCTGTACAATAACTCATTCAAAATCATGAGTCAAATATCCAGTCGAGTCATATTAAAAGCAAGTGTGATTCCGCGTGGTCGCGGATATTGTCGGGATTGGCCGAGTTGTAAAGGTTTATTGATCAGAGTAGGCGATAATGTGATGTTGTCGTTATCTATATATATAAAACTCTTTGTCCTGACTGACTGACTGACTCACTGACTGACTGACTCACTGACTGAGAATCAACGTGTAGCCCAAACGGTAAAAGATAGAAAGCTGAAATTTGCACACAACTTAGATGAGATCATTTCATCGTGCAATAAGACGTTTTGCGAAATTCGACCTCTAAGTGGGTTAAATCGTGGTCAAAGGTCACGGAATTGCTTAGTATGAAAAACTTTTTTGTTTCTTAAGATATCTCAACCAAACTCACAGATTATATGTTTTGGGGCTGTCTCTAACATTCTGTCCAAATTTGGTCAAGGTTACTGTATCATATAGCTGCCATAGGAACAATCGGATGCAAAGTAACCTTTAGTATGGAAAACTTTTTTGTTTCTTAAGATATATGAACCAAACTCACAGATTGTATGTTTGGGACTGTTTCTTACATTCTGACTAAATTTGGTCAAAGTCGGTTGACTATATCATATAGCTGCCATAAGAACAATCGGATGCAAAATAACCTTTAGTATGAAAAACTTTTTTGTTTCTTAAGATATCTCAACCAAACTCACAGATTCTATGTTTGGGGCTGTCTCTAACATTCTGTCCAAATTTGGTCAAGGTTACTATATCATATAGCTGCCATAGGAACAATCGGATGCAAAATAACCTTTAGTATGAAAAACTTTTTTGTTTCTTAAGATATCTCAACCAAACTCACAGATTATATGTTTTGGGGCTGTCTCTAACATTCTGTCCAAATTTGGTCAAGGTTACTGTATCATATAGCTGCCATAGGAACAATCGGATGCAAAATAACCTTTAGTATGAAAAACTTTTTTGTTTCTTAAGATATCTCAACCAAACTCACAGATTATATGTTTTGGGGCTGTCTCTAACATTCTGTCCAAATTTGGTCAAGGTTACTGTATCATATAGCTGCCATAGGAACAATCGGATGCAATGTAACCTTTAGTATGAAAAACTTTTTTGTTTCTTAAGATATCTCAACCAAACTCACAGATTCTATGTTTGGGGCTGTTTCTAACATTCTGGCCAACTTTGGTCAAAGTCGGGTTACTATATCATATAACTGCCATAGGAACAATCTGATGCAAAGTAACCTTTAGAATCAAGAACTCTGTTGTTGTATGAGATATTCTTAGAAAACTCACACATTAACTCTTCTTGCTAAATTTTGAATTTTTCCTCAAAGCGAAGCGAGCAGGGGGCGAAGCCCCCTAGTCTATACATATTTATTTATTGAAATTAATTAGCAAAAAAATACAAGCTGCCAATTCTTAAATCCTAACTACCATCTGATTTAGGAGAATATTTTATAGATGTGCTCCAACTCACATCAAATAGATGGAAGCAAGGATTTACATGATATAATACAAATTGATAACATTATATAATACATTATAAAATAACTTAAATAATTAACATTAACAAGCTACAAATGAGGTAAAATAGATGATACAGTTATAGTTAAGGAACATTCAGAAGATATTTGATGGTACAAATCATTATAATTGAGACATAAAACACGAAAAGGGTCATGCAACTCATAATTTTCTCCTAAGTAATTGTGAGCTTTGCTGTACCTCAACGAAACACGTGTCATTTTAGACCTTTATTTTTAAATACAATCAGGACAAATTTTGAGTTGCATGACCCTTTTCGTGTTTTATGTCTCAATTATAATGATTTGTACCATCAAATATCTTCTGAATGTTCCTTAACTATAACTGTATCATCTATTTTACCTCATTTGTAGCTTGTTAATGTTAATTATTTAAGTTATTTTATAATGTATTATATAATGTTATCAATTTGTATTATATCATGTAAATCCTTGCTTCCATCTACTTGATGTGAGTTGGAGCACATCTATAAAATATTCTCCTAAATCAGATGGTAGTTAGGATTTAAGAATTGGCAGCTTGTATTTTTTTGCTAATTAATTTCAATAAATAAAAAAATAAATAAATGTTTCTTCCTTGCAATTGAACTTTGACTAAAAGTCAGATTTGGTGCTTTGGCGGAAAATCCCCTGGCGGGATACAGCTAAATTTGGCGGGAAAAAGCTAAATTTGAGGAAAATTCAAAATTTAGCAAGAAGAGTTAATGTGTGAGTTTTCTAAGAATATCTCATACAACAACAGAGTTCTTGATTCTAAAGGCTACTTTGCATCCGATTGATCCTATGGCAGCTATATGATATAGTCATCCGACTTTGACCAAAGTTGGCCAGAATGTTAAGGAAACAGCCCCAAACATAGAATCTGTGAGTTTGGTTGAGATATCTTAAGAAACAAAAAAGTTTTTCATACTAAAGGTTACATTGCATCCGATTGTTCCTATGGCAGCTATATGATACAGTAACCCGACTTTGACCAAATTTGGACAGAATGTTAAAGACAGCCCCAAAACATATAATCTGTGAGTTTGGTTGAGATATCTTAAGAAACAAAAAAGTTTTTCATACTAAAGGTTATTTTGCATCCGATTGTTCCTATGAAATTTGGACAGGCCCTATATAATCTGTGAGTTTGATCTTATGAATAAGCTTTTCATATGGACCATTTGAATTGTCCGGACAGCTATATGATATAGTAACCTTGACCATGGACAGAACGCTAGTACAGAACATAGAATCTGTGAGTTTGGTTGAGATATCTTAAGAAACAAAAAAGTTTTTCATACTAAAGGTTATTTTGCATCCGATTGTTCTTATGGCAGCTATATGATATAGTCAACCGACTTTGACCAAATTTAGTCAGAATGTAAGAAACAGTCCCAAACATACAATCTGTGAGTTTGGTTCATATATCTTAAGAAACAAAAAAGTTTTCCATACTAAAGGTTACTTTGCATCCGATTGTTCCTATGGCAGCTATATGATACAGTAACCTTGACCAAATTTGGACAGAATGTTAGAGACAGCCCCAAAACATATAATCTGTGAGTTTGGTTGAGATATCTTAAGAAACAAAAAAGTTTTTCATACTAAGCAATTCCGTGACCTTTGACCACGATTTAACCCACTTAGAGGTCGAATTTCGCAAAACGTCTTATTGCACGATGAAATGATCTCATCTAAGTTGTGTGCAAATTTCAGCTTTCTATCTTTTACCGTTTGGGCTACACGTTGATTCTCAGTCAGTGAGTCAGTCAGTCAGTGAGTCAGTCAGTCAGTCAGGACAAAGAGTTTTATATATATAGATAACGACAACATCACATTATCGCCTACTCTGATCAATAAACCTTTACAACTCGGCCAATCCCGACAATATCCGCGACCACGCGGAATCACACTTGCTTTTAATATGACTCGACTGGATATTTGACTCATGATTTTGAATGAGTTATTGTACAGACAGTGTGAGTAGTGATAGTGTTGTGTGCTTCACATGATTCGTTTGAGAGAAATGGGATAATTATGTGTTTAGTGTGCACTCATGTAGGGCTCTATCTTCTACTTATACTAAAGCTTAATATTACAAATTTTTAATTTTTAGAATGCATTAAAATCGCATTCTGGCAAAATAAATTTATTTTGACGAAATTATTCATATTTGAATGCAGAATTCATTTAGATGCCAAAGTAACATTCCGAGTTTGTCATTAATAAGATGAAATATACGAGATGTATTTTTAGAAAGACTCAATACATCGGTATTATTAGGAGATATGAATTTTTTTCTGAAATTTACTTTCATTAATCCTGTTGCCGTTCTTAAGTTTTGTATGATAAAAAATGCCGGAATTCATTTTTAAAAAGTACATATGTATGTATGTACATTAGGGTGTCCCTTATTGCCTTTAAATGCATACGGGCCTAGTTCTGTTCATCTAAGAAACCCATCATGCCAATTGGAGTATGTTGGATCGGAAAATTTCAAAATTATATGAAAAAAAAAAATTTTTTTTTAAT